>CANJKZ010000614.1:0-190000 GCA_947471745.1 Closterium sp. Naga37s-1 | reverse complement strand
CCACAGGGCAAAGCACACGGGGTAACTCTTACGCGCGGCGGTTTTCTGGGCAACCCGGGTCTTCATGCGGACGCTCAGATTCCATCGACGCCGAAAGCGCTGCGACCACCTCTGGCTTCCTTTCCATGGCTTGTCTGGGTACAGCAGCCTCATGTACTCCCGCGACCACTCCTGCAGGCGGCCGACTGATACGGCGGTTCCCTTGCGGCGCCACTCGAGAAGTTTCTCGTACACCTTCAACTCCATAGGCCGGTACCACGACGCTCGCCCGCGGCCGTGCATGCGCATCCGAGTGGAGTGCACGTCCTTGAGGAACTGCGCCGCCCGCTTCCAGTTGGTGAGGCACTTGGGGTGGATTCCGCTCTCGCGAGCCAAGGAGCGCACCGACACCGCCACATCAAGCTTGGCAACCCACTTCAACTTCTCCGCGGCGGTGTAACCTTGCCTCTTGTGGTCGGTGAGCTTGTGCCTGGGAGAGGGGGGGCGGGCATCACGGTTCTGGGAAGAGGGGTGGGGTCGCTTGCGATTGATCGGGGGATAGGAAGGTATCGGCAAGGTCTCGGGAAGCCCGTCGCGAGACCAGTAATCCACGCCGTCGTCAGCATCGTCGCCGGGAACGCCTTCTGGAAAAACATCTTCAGCGGAGCCGCCCTCGGCGCCGCCCCCGGCTCTCGCCTCCGTGCCACCCTCGCCGCCGTAAGCGCCGCTCGCTTCCTCAGCGTCAGCGTCAGCTTCCTCAGCAACATCGTCGTCGGCGCCGACTGCAGATTCGTCCCACGAGCAATCGTCAGGCTGTCCCCACCGTGAACCAGGCACGTACTCCACTTCGACCTCCTCATCTTGCGCCTTGTTAGACTCCGGTTCGGAGAGGTATTCGTCAAACGCCGATGGGAGCAGCAGCGTGAGCACGGGCTCAGCTCCAGCGTGTAGCGGAGGCACAGGACACTGAGTACACGGAGGAACAGGAGGAACAGGAGGCTCAGGAGGTGCAGGAGGCGTAGGAGGAGCAGGAGGCGCAGGAGGCGCAGGAGGCTGTGGTGGCTCTGGTGGTGATGGTGGGATACGGGAGTACCACCCGTCTGCGTCTACTCTAAACGCGGGCCTGCGCGTAGGCTTTTTCTTGAACAAGGAGTGCGTGCCGCTGAATTCCGCCATGGCTTCCGCAGCATGGCGAGAGTGACCAAGAACCAAGAACGGGAAACTGAAAGAATGGATGAACAAATGAAGGATTCAAAGGGACCCCTTCTGGCTAGCGCCACGGGGTCCTCGTCGTGGAGAGACGGGTGTCCCCTGTCTGAACCCGGAGAGGAGGGTATCGCGCCACGCACGATGCTGCGCTGGCAGGGCATTCCAGCCGCTTCTAGATGGTTCGGGTGAATTGCAGCTGCCACCCAGCGCATGGAAACCTGATTGGGCCGCAAGGCAACTTTCACGTCAGCGCTGGCAGGTGCGCTGCTCCTGGACGGGCTTTGTGCGGCTGGAAACCGAAGCGCGGCAGTTTTCGGCGGGTTTTCATGCATGACGCCACGCGCACGTTACACAATCTTGTTCGCCTTATTACGGGCTTCGATTTGATACTAAAAAAAAAAGCAAATTCATTTTTACCATGATATAAGCGCCGGCGCTTATGGCCGTTATTCAATTACAAGCGCCACCCCCAAAAAAACCGATTTTATTATAAGCGCCCTGGCGCTTATATCCGGGGTTAGACGGTATATAATTGCATGTTTAGTTAGTTAGTGTAGTATCACCTATCTTGTCTTAGGTGGTCTACCTCCCTTCACCGCCTCCCTCGTTTCCTATAAGTTGTATTGCATTCTATAGTGCAAGCTCTCTCCTTTGGCCACCTCTCTCTTCCTAAACCCTAGCTTCTTAGCTACTATTCTAATAGTAAGGCCCAATTTTTTCGTTTCTGGCGGGAACCAATCGGGTGGGTTCGATCTGCACACACGAAATGTTTGAAACAGTGCTTTGCAAACCCACTTCCGCAAGACCCTTTCAAGCTGGGACGGGGTTCACTATTCTATATTTCGTTTTGAAGTGAATTGGTAACCGAAACTTCTGTGAGCAAATGATTATGTTATCAGTGAGTGTTTATGTAGCCCACTCAACAGACTTACAGGATACACAAAATCCTAACACTGCGACTGCATAACAGCCCAATTACATGTCAGCCTTTTAGGGACTAAGCCTTTGAGTATATCAAGGCACAATTGGCAAGTAAAGAGATGTTCCGGAATCCTAGCAAGCACTCTTCCGGCAGCGACGAAAAGGCTTCGGCAGTTTTACTTGTGGTAGAGGAAGACAAAGCCAATGACAAAGAACGCAATCATCTGGTGGTTGAAAAAAAAAAAATTGGCACAAGAGGGAGGGATGGAAGAGCATGGTTAGCGAGAGCATATGGGGTAGAGATGAACAGAGTGGTGGTGGGGTAAAAGTGATGGAGGATGATCAAGGGAGGAATGACAAGCATGGTAAAGGAAAATGGAGCATTGCTACACTGCAGCATGTATGGGAGGGAGGGAAAAGTGTGCAAAAAGGACAGGTGGGAAGTTGAAGGTTATCAAATATTAGATGGAGAGATGAGCCATATGATGGAGAGATGAGCCCTATGATGGAGATAGGAGACCAATTGGTAGACAAGGAAAGGCACACCATAAAGAAGGTTGAGGCATAACATGGATAAAGGTGTTAAAATATATATTGTGTAGCATGCCAACACATGTGACTGTACACCAATTGTGGTGTACAGTTGGGTTGGGACTACACCCAACTTTGGGTGTAGTCTTGCACTTTGGGGTGCCAATCCACCCAATTGTGGTGGAGCCCCCAAATGCAACCCTCTTGACTTGTGGGTACCTCACTTCCCACAATTGAGGTTACCCCAAGCCAAGTGGGCCTAGGGTTGCCTCACTTCTACAAAGTGTGGGCAACCCAACCCACTTGACCTATGGTTCCCTCACTTCCCCAAGTGAGGTCAACCCAACCTATGGTCACTTTCATCCTTCCCTTCCAACCTTCCCTTCCAACTATGTATGCTAGGTTGTTCCTCTAATCTAATTACTTGTTCAATTCACAATCTTCACAAAAGGGAGGCATAACGTGGATCAAGGGAGGCATAACGTGGATCAAGGGAGGCATAACGTGGATCAAGGGAGGCATAGCGTGGATCAAGGGAGGCATAGCGTGGATCAAGGGAGGCATAGCGTGGATCAAGGGAGGCATAGCGTGGATCAAGGGAGGCATAGCGTGGATCAAGGGAGGCATTCCACCCCGCATCCATCCCCTCCGTCTCAGTTCGCCCGCCATTCACTTCTTTCCACCCCCCCCCCCCATTTTCCCCCCCTTTCCACAGCCCACCCAGCAGCACTGTGGCCGTAGCATGGAAAACGAGAAGGTAGAGGCATACCATGGAGAAGGTAGAGGCATACCATGGAGAAGGTAGAGGCATACCATGGAGAAGGTAGAGGCATACCATGGAGAAGGTAGAGGCATACCATGGAGAAGGTAGAGGCATACCATGGAGAAGGTAGAGGCATACCATGGAGAAGGTGGAGGCATACCATGGAGAAGGTGGAGGCATACCATGGAGAAGGTGGAGGCATACCATGGAGAAAAAGGGAAAACCATGGACAGGCAGAGGCGGCATACCATGGAGAAGGTGGAGGCGTAGTAGGGGAAGGCGGCCGGGATGAAGCGCTCAAACTCATCGTGGCGGAAAGGGCGCACGGGGATCTGTGGGAGAGGACAGGTGGGGTGCAGTGAGGTGCGGTGAGGTGAGAGATGCTGGAGGGAGGGAGATGGTGGAGTAGCATTGCCGGGATGAAGCGCTCAAACTCGTCATGGCGGAAAGGGCGCACGGGGATCTGTGGGAGAGGACAGGTGGGGTGCAGTGAGGTGCGGTGAGGTGAGAGATGCTGGAGGGAGGGAGATGGTGGAGTAGCATTGCCGGGATGAAGCGCTCAAACTCGTCATGGCGGAAGGGGCGCACGGGGATCTGTGGGAAGATGATAGGTGGGGTGAAGTGAGGTGCGGTGAGGTGAGGTGAGGAGGAATTGGAAGCAGAGATGACTGTCAAAGGCTTGACGCTGAGAGGATTTGAGGGAAATGGACGGGGTTGGGCGACTAGGAGCAGCGACTAACTGCGAGGCAAAATGATTCCGGTATGTGTCGGCGAGGGACGAGAAAGAAACAGCAGGCACCAGAGACACGAGGAAGGTTGCTGCGCCACACCTGCTTCACAAGCAAGGTCGTGCAGTGGCAACATCCAACCAGCTGCTTGTATGTTCGCAAGGCAACCAACCATCAAAAGCGGGGCTGCTGGAAGCGCTGACCTGCTTAGCGAGCGAGATGGTGGAGTAGCCAAGACAACCACCTGTGTCTATTCCCACCAACCACGCACAGTGGTGCTTACTGAGAGTGCTCACCTGCTTGGCGCGCGAGATGGTGGAGTAGCCCAGGCGCTTGTGCTCCGCCTTGAACTGAAACACCCCGTACACATCCGGCCCGGCACCTGGAAGGCCGTCTTTGAGTCGTCTCATCTCAACCAGGGTGGTGCTTCTTGCAGGCACTCAGCTGCTTCTCTGTGAGCACACCAAGACGACGCACCTGCTTGGCGAGCGAGATGGTGGAGTAGCCCAGGCGCTTGTGTGTGCCTGAGAGTGCTCACCTGCTTAGCGAGGGAGATGGTGGAGTAGCCCAGGCGCTTGTGCTCCACCTTGAACTGAAACACGCCGTACACGTCCGGCACCTGGAAGGATGTGAAGAAGCGACCCTGAGGGGGGAGGGTGGGGGGGGGGGGGGGGGTTGGTACGGGAGAGGAAGGAGAGGATAACATCATTGGCGCCAGGCACTTGGAAAGTCATAAGAGACTGTGAGATGGTGGAGTAGCCCAGGCGCTCGTGCTCCACCTTGAACTGAAACACCCCGTACATGTCCGGCACCTGGAAGGCCGTGAAGAAGCGACCCTGGTGGGGGGAGGGGGGGTACAGGAAAGGGAGGAGAGGAGAAAAGGTTAAGCTGGCAGACTCTGTTGGCGTCAGCCGCTTGGACGGGGTTGAGACGATACCCTAGGGAGGGGGAAGGGGGAGAGGGGGGGAGGGCTGGTGCGAGGAGAGGGGAGGTTGGGATGATGAGATGGACGATAGTTTGCTGCTTGTAGAGGAGGAGAAAGGAGGGTGGGAGAGGGAGAACAGACGGGGTGAATGAGCATGTGGTTGCAAACTGTAGACTGTCAGTTGCCCTCGCAGGTGTGTCTCCACGTGTTTGGCGCTTCGGAGCAAGTGTGAAGGGACATGCATCCCACCTTGTCATCGTGCGAGAGTGTCTTGAGCGCGTAGGGGCTGATTGCGTATGACTGTGCTGAGGCATGGACATGCATCTGCGTCTCACTCACCTTGTCATCGTGCGAGAGTGTCTTGAGCACGTAGGGGCTCATCATGTAGAACTGCACTTGCACATCGTCGCCCTTGAATGGCACCCACTCGCTGCCCGCCCACTCAAAGATGTCAACTGCGAACTCCTGCCAGTGTGAGTGAGTAAGGGAGCAACGGGGAGATGAGTGAGAAAAGACAAGGAAAGGATGATGCAGAAGACAGGATTGAACGGCACCCACTCGCTGCCCGCCCACTCAAAGATGTCCACTGCGAACTCCTGCCATCAGGAGCATGGGAGCAACGCAGAGGAGGAGTGGCGAAAGGACGGGAAAAGGATGAGGGAGAAGAACTGGCGGCACCCACTTTCCCCCGCCCATTCAAAGATGTCCACCGCGAACTTCTGCCAGCGGGAGTAAATAGTCGACAGCGCAGGAACGGAGCGGGGAAAAGATGAGGGAGGAGAATGGCACTCACTCACTGCCTGCCCACTCAGAAGATGTCCTCCGCAAACTCCTGCCAGTGGGAGCAACGGAGCAATGTGGAAAAGGAGCAGGGAAGGAAGGAAAGGACGATGGAGACGATCGAACTGGCGGCACCCAGTCAAAAGTGTGCACCGTGAACTCCTGCCATTGGGAGAATCGGAGCAGTGTGGAAAAGGAGCAGTGAAGGGACAGGGAAACGGGTGATGGGGCAACAGAAGGGAGTGTGTCCACACTCACTACCCGCTTCTCAAAACTCCTGCAGACTCCTGGCAGGGAGCAAGAGAGCCAGCAAGAAGTCACCATAAGTGCACCCGTGCGAAATGGCGTTGAGGGGGGAAAGGGGCGGGATGCAAGCAAGACAAAACAGCCACTGCCTGCAAGAATCCTGACGGACATCAAGAAAGCAGGCAGGCAGGCAGGCGGGCAGGCAGGCGAGCAGGCACACAGCGCACTGATGCAGAGCAAGCGGGCACATGCGGGCACATGCAGGCACATGGCGGGTGCATACCAGGTGGTCGGAGACACGGTAGACGGCCGGCTCTGTGCTCTCGCCAGCCTTGTTGTGCCGCAGGTTCACAGCCTGAGAGGTGTGGGGCGGGGGGATGGAACGGAAGAAAGAGCGTGGTGAGCAGCGGTTCAAAAAGATGTGAAGAGGAGAAGAGCAGTGGTGAGGACAGATGGGATGGTGAGGGGAGTGTGGGATGGCGGGATGGTGAGTAGGTCCACCTGCTCTATCGTCTCACCTTGAGGTGCCCCCTCTCGTGGAAGGTCCACTTGGAGAGCTCCGTCACAAACTGCTCATTGCCGGCCGGCGACAGCCACTGGGAGGTTTTGGCGTTTTGTGAGGCGGGGTCGGCGGAGGTGGCAGACACGTCCACCACTGCGCGGAAGAAACTGAGAGGGGGAAATAAGGAGGGGCGAAGGAAGAGGAGGGGAGCAAGAGAGGAGGCGCAAGGGAAGGGAAGGTTGATGTGGGGTCGGTGGAGGTGGCAGACACGTCCACCACTGCGCGGGAAGGAACAAATACGGAGCAAATACGGAGGGGCGAAGGAAGGGGAGCGGAGAGACGAGGCAGATGGGGAAGGGCTGTCCAGAGGCCGTGAAGCCCAGCAAGTGTGCGAACTATATAGACAACATCCCAAGGGGAGAAACAAGTGTGCTGTTGTGCAGGAGGATGGAAGGAAAGAGCGAGCGAGGGGACGAGACGAGCACGGAGCGAGGTCAACCGGGAACATAACGTCAGCCACACACATGCCAGTAAAAAGGGCACCTGTCTGTAAAGAGTGCGAGGGAGCCGGAGATGAGGACGCGCGCGTTGTTGCGCGCCTGCATGGCCGCCACCAGCGACACCGCCTTGCCCTGCAGCGCGGGGGGCTCCTTGAGAGCCGCTGCTGGGTCCGCTGCATAGGCCGTGGGGGAGCCTGAGAGCACCGGCACCACCTGATGGCGCGTGGAGGGAAGCGCATGGGTACGGAGGGGAATATTCGGTAAGAATGTCTCAAAATGAGCGCGGGGGGCTCCTTGAGAGCTGCTGCTGGGTCCGCTGCGTAGGCCGTGGGGGAGCCGGACAGCACCGGCACCACCTGATGGCGCATGGGGGGAGGGGGAAGGGACAGGCGGAGGAGGGGAGAAGGGACAGGGAGAGGAGGCGGAAAAGGGACGGGGAGGGCGTTTTCAGTAAGAATCTCTCGAGAAACGAAGGGAGCATTGTGGTGCTTGATAGCAGCAGTTGGGTCCTATGCGTAGGCTGTGGGAGAACCAGACAGCACGAGCGCTACCTGACGCATGATGGCGTGATGGTGGGGAAGGGGAGAAAAGAGAAGGTATCCCATCATACAGTCGACTAAAAAAAGCACGAGGAAAGAGAGGGGTAAGCAGTATAGGAGCAATGCAGCCATGGAGAGTGCAGTGCGTCTCTGAGGTTGAATAGAGCAGAGGCATACAGGGATACCATGCAAATGAGCCACGGGACACGGGAGGGAGGAAATGCAGGGTGTTGGATTGCTAAAAGGATGTGTGGAGCGACGGCATACCAGCTCAGACGTGGGCGAGACTGTCATGGCGATCCCCTGGAAGAGCACGGGGCCCTGTGATGCAGCCATGCCAAGGGTGGGAATGCAGAGGACGAAAGAGTGGTGCAGAGGGGTGAAGGCGGAGGAGAGGAACAACAAAAACCGCAAAGCCCGATCCCATTCGCTTGCAAAAGAGACGAATATGCACCAAGAGAAATTGGAGGAAACAATCAGCTGCATACGAGCCACCTTTACATAGTTCCAACGGAATTAGGGTAGCTATTCCAGCATACCTTGATGGGAGCAGCGCCGAGGATGACTGAGGAGTTGACGAGGTTGCTGCCCAGCACGAGCGTGTGGTCGTCCCTGCGCCCGCTCACCCGCGCGTACTGCTGGTGGTCGATCACCACGCCCTTGGGGTTCTGCGGTCGCAGAGAATGAATGGGCGGGAAAGAGCAGAGGTAGATTCGCATTGCAATGATGCGTGAGGAAGCTGCTGGTGGTCGATCACCACGCCCTTGGGGTTATGGAATCGTAGTAGGCAACATCGCGGATGGAATCGAATGGAAGCATGAGGCACGTCCGCACATACCTCGTCCCCACCGCAAACTACACCACAAACCAACGCAATATTGCGGATGGAGTCAGTCAGAGGCATGAGAGGGCGAGAGCACGTACCTCGTCGAGATCCACGCCGCACTCGAGCGCGATATCGCGGATGGTGTCGGACGCGCCGCTGTCCGCCGCGAGGATGAGGTCGTGGCCCGAGTCAACGAAGTCGAGGATCGCCGCCACGTCCACCACGCCGCCGAACGCTGGAACATGGGGGGCACGGGGAAACGGGAGCACGAAAACAATGAGCACGGGGACGGTGGGAGAAGGGGTGGAGATAAAGGAGGAAACAGCGAGGATGAGGTCGTGGCCCGAGTCCACGAAGTCAAGGATCGATGCATTATGAATTTCGGGCCGGTTAGAGCAAGAGGAGACGAGGGAGGAGAAGCAGCGTGTACGGCGTGCTGTAGAGGATGATAACGACGTGGTAGAGGCACTCTTGGAGCGCCATTCCAGATTTACAGGTAGAAAATAACACGTACAGGAGACTTTGGGCGCGAGGATGATGGCGGCGTCGTAGAGGTACTCGCCGTACTTCTGCAGCACGAGACTCGAATCCCTCGCCGCGCGGAAATCCAATTCGTACCCGCGATCTGCGGAGAACGGAGGACCAGGACGTAGAGAGGGGAGAGTCGGGGAAAAAGGGGGGAAGGGGAGAATTAGAAGAGGAGGTTTCAAATGAGGCACTGGCAGCGAGTGATGGTGACGTCAGCGGAAAGCTACAAGCCGACAGGACGCGAGATGGGATCGTCGTGAATGCTAGATTCAGTAAGATGAGTGGGGAGATGGCGCATTAGTGGATATGAGACTGGCCGATCGGGATCGCATCGCAATGGGCGGCCAGATCTTGAAAGATGACGGGCAGATTATGTGAATGATTGTCAATGTCGGTGTCGCATTTGTCACTTGTCGGTCACATTTGTCAGTGTCGCCTATTCAGTAAGCTGTGTCAGTGTCGCGGATACAGGTAATGCGGTGTCGCCAATTTAGTAAGCTATGTTAGTGCCTGAACACAGCAAGCTATTGCTATATCAGTGTCGGCGATTCAGGAAGCTGTGTCAGTGTCGCCGATTTGTTGGTCAGCTATGTTCAGCCTCACATGCTACGGGGCTGTCACCGTATGCTCGTTCTGCGGCAAAAAAAAGGAACTTTACGACTCTCAATCTGCAAAACATGCTGTTGTAATGCGGAGACTCAAGATCTAGCGCAATCCGTACCTGTAAGGTGAATGCGAACGCCTCAATACCAACAGAAGAAATCATTAATATCCTAAATGAGTGGAAGCTCTTCAAGAAAACGGCCCCTTGGAAAATCTGTGAATCTCCTGCAAATCGCAAACGACCTCCATGATTCGTGACCATCTGCGACGCGCGTAATTACCTGCGAGGTTCTTAAAGAAGATCGAATATGAGTCCTTATTCTTGAGGTCGTCCAGCAGTACGAGGATGCGCTGATCCGTCGGACGCTCCTCCGAGAATGCGAGGCATCCCACCAGCGAGATCGCGATCACGGCCAGCAGGCAAAACACGCGCGGCGCCATCGTCGCTTTCGCAACCGTCGAGCCGCTCAATATGCGCAGTGTGTCAGAGGGTGCGGACGACCTAGATCCTAATCTCCGACCTACGAAACCTGAGATTCCCACCAATGTCTACGGCGAAGAGTGGTCGGGTGGTGATGAGCTGAGATCCCAAGGCCAAGCAGACAATTTCAAGGCGGAAATCCTCTCAACAGCTTGGGAGAGCGAAAGATCTGATGGAGGTCGAAGCGATGAGGGTAGGAGGGGGGCATTTGGTTTCAGTGTACTGCTGATAGTACACTTGGCAGGGAGAGTGCCAAAAGTTTATAAATGGTACATGGTGGGGGCGAAATTGTGGGGCACACTGTAAAACCCTGAACCCCGTTGTCAAATGTATACTGCCGCTTTAAAATGATTATGCACTTCCACTGTTTGTACAGATGACAGATTCCACTCTGTAACGAACAGTGTGAGGAGCTAAAGGGCTTGGAAAGAATCGTGATTGCAAGCAGGGATTCTTGCTTTTTGGAAAGCCTGGATAGAGGCTGCATGTATGCTAAGGGTTACTCTCAAAATAGCACGTCATGCACCATCGTGTTGGGTCAACAACCGAGTCTGGAAGATCTGGAACATCTTCTCTTTCGACAGTCCACCTTTCCTCACATGGTGGTACGAGAACACACAACAGTCAATCGACGGCGGACTACGTGCTTCCCTTTCCACCCGTGCATCTTCATTCTCATGCACAGCATCCCGTTCAACCCCTGCATGTGCTTGCTGTCCATACTCAACTCCTGTATCCTGCCCGTGGTCTCTGGGCACACCCAGCAGCATAGCCATGCCTGCAGCTGCCCTCACAGACACCGCTGCATCCTTGCGCAACTCCTCTGCTGTTGCTGAAAAGAACACCTCCTGATTGGGGGTGGGAAAGGAAGAAAGGCACACCAGACAAGAGACAAGGCAAGACAAGGCAAGGAGTTTGAAACATGTCCTTGACTTCAAAACTATTGGGGTCGCTGGAAGCCAGACCTTCAAGAAGGCCAAGAGGAGCGATTGCGAGTCAAGGTGAAAATCAAGGAGTGCATGAGCAATGAAAGTCCATGACGAAGATGTTTGGGTTGGAGGTGTGCTAAGCAACTGGCAGCCAGGCAGAAAGTCAGGGCTGTTTGATTGCAAATACTAGGTTGTACAGCACGAACGAGGAGCAAGGTGCAACTTTGTACCCCAAGATTGGACATGGAAAATCGGAGGTTCCTTACGGCATTGGGTGAGGCGAGGCGGACGAGTAGCCGCCCTGTGGCATCCTCCAGCACCAGGACAAACCCTGCCGCCCACTTCCTCTTCACCCCAGAACCTGATTTTCCTGATGGCCCTTCCTTTCCCGATGCTGCTCTCCCCACTCCCTCAGATGTCTCAGCTGTCTCTGCTGCTTTCCCCAAACCACCTGATTCCCCCTCTTCCACCCTCTTCCCCACTCCTTCCCTTGCCACATCAGCCTCAGAGTCTTCCTGTGGCGACACATCAGCCTCCTCCTGCCTCGCCACGTCAGCACCATCCTTCCTTGCCACGTCAGCATGAACCACTCCCTTGCGCTTCTTCCCACGCACCCCTTCCACGTCCTCCTCTCCTATCCGTTTCCCCTTCCCTTCTCCATCCACCCTCCCCTCCGTTGCATCACCACCAGTACAGGCATCAGCATTAGCACCAGCACCAGCAGATGTGGCTGCAGCAGCTGGAGGAGTGGAGGAGCGCGGAGGTATGGAGGTGGAGGAGCGTGGGGGGGCAGGAGTGGAGGAGAGGGAGCGAGGCTTGTGCGGGACGAGGGCAGTGAAGCGGGCGGGGTGGATGGCAGAGGCGAAGATCACTCTCGCTGCACAGCGGAAGCGGTACGGCACCTGGTGTGGGGTGGGGGGGAAGCCGGACAACAAGACACAGTGGAGAAACGGCAAGATAAGATATGGCACCTGGTGTGATAAGGAAGACAGAGGAGAAAGGGGAGTGCAAGGTGTAACAGGAAGGAGGAGAAGGTATGAGCCATAAGAAGCGGCAACATATCCCCTGTCTCACTCTCCCCTGTCTCACTCTCCCCCATCTCCCTTTTACCCTTTCTCACTCTCCTCTCTCTCATACTGGTGCATGGTGCGGGTTACCACTCACTCACCACAGGATGGGTGTATATCTGGCGAAGGGTGGAGTAGGGCTGCAGGGAACGGGCGATGCCTGGTGTCAAACAGTGGGGCGCAGGAGAGGGATCAGAGGAGGGCACAGAGGAGGGCACAGAGGAGGGTACAGAGGAGGGTACAGAGGAGGGCACAGAGGAGGGCACAGAGGAGGGTACAGAGGAGGGCACAGAGGAGGGCACAGCAGAGGACAGAGATGGACGTTGACAGCTTGATGCAAAGGTGGTGGAGTGGGGCTGATAAATCGTGGGACAAATACATGTCAGCAAAATTACAGACAAAACGAAGAGCAGCAGGAATGAGGGAAGATGGGTGATGCATTGATGTGTGTGTGCTCTAATAAATAGAGGCCCAGAGAGGAAAACGAAAGTGGGTTGGTTGGGCGGGTAAGAGGTGAGCGGAGGTGAATGGGCTGACATGTGTGTGGGAGTGAGGGCAATGGATGGACTGACGTGTGTGCTGGTGGATGGAGGCCCACAGAGCCATGTTGCCTATCCGAGTGTGTGCGTCCTCACTCGCTGCCCTCTCCGCATACTTGCTGTGGGCGCAACAAGGAGAATGGCAGCAATGCAATGAGACGATTCTCCAAGTGCCCCCAAAAACCCCTCTAAGCGTTCTTGCCATTACGTGTAACAAGGGGATTGAATCCGCTAGGAGCACAGGCAGAACTACGTCTATGTGGCTTTTCATTCTTTGAAACCAATGAATGGTGAGCAGGGCGGTAACATGAGCGTTACCTTGTCAGCTCTGCAACGTCCGAGTAGCACTCCCTGACAAGACTCAGGCGGCTGGAGTTGTTGAAAAGGCCCAGCCAGTCCCCTCTGGCGCCATGGCACGTGGCTCTGATATTCCTAAGCCGCACCCAACACGGCACCACCCCCTCCTGCTGCCACACTCCCGCCACCCTCCCCTCCTCTCCTTCCTCCCCGCCCTCCCCATCTTGTCGGCTCTCACTCCCCTCTGCTGCCCCTCCCCCTACCGCTCCCTGGCCCCCATTCTGGCCTCGCTCTGTCCTCTCACCCTCCCCACCCCTCTCTCCCCCTTCACCTCTGCCCCCCCCTTCCCCCTCGTGCCCCGCCCTGGCTGGCCCCCCTCCTCCCTCCCCTTCCAACGCCTTTGCTACAGAGGGGTGCAGACGGTGCAGCAGCCAGTGAAGATCGTCCACGTGGCACATAACAGGCAACAGGGAGCCCAGAGGGGGAACACGTCGGAGCACAGAGAGAGGAGGCGCGGGGCGACCTCCAATGGCGAAGAGAGGGTGCTCCCCGGCGCGCGCCGATTCTGAAGCAGGAGTTGATGTGGGCGGCCTAGTGGGTGCGGGTTGGGGTACGGATGAGCTGGAGGGCGCGGATGGTGTGGTGGAGGAGTCGGGGGCACTGAATGGTTGGCCTTGATGGGGGGAATGGCTGGAGGGGATTGGTGCTGCCGGCCTGCACAAGGCAAGAGGGGAAGTGACAGCAGAAGAGAGAATAAGTGGAGTGTAGCATGGACGGCTCATGATTGAGTTATGAATGATTAATGGGAAGGAGAAACCCGTCTGGTTAATATGAAAGGTGATGAAAGGACCTGGCAATGGAAAGGCAGAGACAAGAGATGAACATTTCAACATGCGTGAGAAGGAGGCGAAGAGAAAGGTGGAATGAGCGGAAGGAAGGCAGAGAGAAGGTAACACGACTCACGCAGAAAGCGACGGGAGCGGGAGGTCGGTGCCGTCCCAGACGAAGAGCACCACCATTCGATCCTTCTTTACTATGTGCCACACCTGCATGCACACAGGCATGCACACACGCACGCTCGCACGCACGTACGCACATGCACAGCCCCCACACACACGCGCGCGCGCACACACACAAACACACACACACAGCTCCCAAGGCGGCGAGGCAAAGATGTTCATGCTGTCGCGGCAAGGGTGGCCAAGGAAAAGCCAAACTGGAAGGTGATACAACGAGATTATTCATCTTGAACAAAATAAGAGAACCATGAGCAGAGTAACCATGACAGTTAGCAGGCTGACTGACCTGCACGCAGAGGTCAAAGGCAATGTCCGCATCGATGCTGCTGATTGTGAGCAAAGGCTCCGGTGCTGTGGGTGGGCCTGACAGATGCCATAGAGGGGAATGTATGAAAGGGAGTCAGGAAGAAACACAAATAAGCTCTTCTTCCCCAGACGAAATGCCATCCAATCTTGAAGGAATGCTGTGCTTTCCAGTCCATAACCGACCAACTTCCTTGTTCCTCATATCCCACAACCTTCCCCCCTCATCTCCCCTCCAACCCAGCCAGCTTACGGATGAGGAAAGGGAAACCGTGCGCCCAGAGTCGGAGCTGTTGCACGAGCTGCTTGTGGCCGGGGGAGAGAGGCCGGCAGGTATTGTGCGAGAAGGAGTAGGGCTGCAGGGACGACCCTGGCGTCCCTGAGAAGAGAGCGTGGGCGCTGCCCAGACCTGTGCGCGCCGTGCCCAGAGGACCGCTGTGGATCACCGTGCTCTGCATGGGATAGCAGGGGTAAGGCAGCAAGCAACGTACAGCGGATGAGGTTCATAATGAGGGTGTCAATTCTAAGAAAGGGGACGTTGAAATCGCAGAAACACAGGATTGATCATCCAAGGGTTGATGGAACACGGGTTGGAAGGAAAAGGATAAAGAATTCGACAGTAACACTCGTGTGATCCTGGAATCATTCCAACCATCAGTTTGTGAATGCAATTAGTACATAATGCCAAGTTTCCGACCATCAGTCTGCTGTTGACGCGTTTTTTTTTACAGCTACTGACCATCACTCTGTGGATTCGAATAATGTCGCCGACATTGGCAACTTGCGGCAGTTGATCAGCTCGTGGAGCAAAGAGGTTGACGGCATAGCCAGGGCTGTGGCACGTGGTGTCCGCCAGAAGTAGCGTGCAATAGAAATCTGCAAAGATAATGCACGCGCGAGTTAGGAAAACACGAGCTTCACGGAAACGAAACCGGCGCTGCGAAATCAGAATGGAAATCAGACGTGGAGGAGGGGAGGGAGGGAGAAATCGAGCGACAAGAATGTTGCGTGAACAAGATTGAGACGAGATTCGTAAAACTTGGAGAACGAGTACCAGTCCCTTGGGAATGCCGGATGTTGTCTGCGAGAACCACGACGCCGAAGACATTGACCTTCTGCCCGGCTGCTGCAGGAACGTCGCTCAACGGCGTGTAAACGTAATTGTCCTGTAACAAGGGGAAGACGCGCGTGCGGAATGTGCACGTTTTTGAGAGAGCGTATGCGACGTTTTATTCTAGTGGAGAAGCGAACATCGATGACGGATAGTGTCACGGAATCAAGAAGCAAACTTGCAGTAGGACGGAAAGAAGGGCTAACAGAGACAAGCTGCTCCCAAGGTTCGTGAGTGATTTTTGGTACAGAGCATATTGACGAGTCCTAGACTAGTCCGGATTGAACTAAAAGCTGACAAAGGAATACAACTTACAACAACCATCGGATTGCAGGCGTTCTGAAGCTAGTACGTCCTAAGGCTCAATATTTTTTTTCTTAAAGTCACGGAATCCGACTCATGCAGGACGGCCTACTACTAATGTGGAATGCGAACAAGACTAACGCAGACGTTAAAGACGACGGAGCGTGGAGCTGGAGAGCGGTTGCTGAAACGACCAGGAGAATGGGCTTCAAGTAATCCGGAGGTCATGAAAAAATAGTAACAATAAGCGTGAGAGACGGGAGGAAAGAAGGGAGAGCGCGTGTTCGTGACGATTTGCTCTAGGTTTAGCTCACGGGAGTTGCGAATTCGCGGAGCTGCTCGCTGGATTCGGGTTACACGTCGTCGACCTCGACCAGGGGAATGCTATCTGGCGCGTGTCAGAAGCTTGAAGATCAGCTTCTGCCACTCCTGAGCGAGAACCGGGGTCACCAGAAATTTTGGTCGCTGCCTTTGATTGGACCATAACTTCACAGTCTCGCCTTTCCAGCAAGGCAAATCCATTTTCTGCCCGGTCCGGTCAAGTGTTGAACAGAAGCTCCCCCAGCCACAGCACCAGAATTTCCGTCGCCCATTCCCCTACGCCCGCGCAATTTCTGTCATTCTGCGCCTGCCCGCCCTTCTAAACCAATCAGAACCTGGGAATGTCACGCGAATCCCTGGAGCTCATCCGTACCCGCACCTCGCTGCTTCCCCCCCCTCACCATGCGCCTTCCGCTTGGCCATTCACCGCCATGCTGCTTCGGCATGGCTCATCCGCTTCCCTGGGATTTTCAGATACTTGCTCCATTCAACCGGTTCCCGTGCTCCCATTTACAATTTCTTCGTCAGGCAAGCTCCTCGGTGCTTAGAACCAGGCTTTAGTAAGCTCGCGAGGCCGCGGCCGTAGCATAACAATGTCGGCTATTCGCGCGAGCGCGTCCCTGCCGCTGGCGCCTACTCAAGCTCTTCGCGGAGAGCCCGAGGTTGCGCAGGCCAGCGTTCAGAGCCCACGGAGTAGCCTTCCTCGCCATCATGGCTTGAGACACGTGCCACCAGTGACGAGTAACACTGCAGCGTTTCGCAGAGCTGCATGCAGAGTCAATCGATTTGATGAAGGGGATGTAGCTTCAGGTGGCATTCGGTCCAGATTAAGCGGCAACGCGAGTGATAAAGATGGAGTTAAATTAGCCGATTCCGCTATGGCCGCAACTTTGGTAGAGGAGAAGGAATCGACGCGTTTATTAAGAGCCGCAGAAAGCGCGCTCGGATTAAGTTCCAGTGTAGAGTCTACAGACGACGACGATGACTATGACGATGAGACGGATATGGAGGACGCGCAAGGCGATGAAAGGGAATCGCAAACGAAATCTCGCCAGCGGTTACCATCCCTGGCGGAAAGATTAGGAGACGATCGTGACGTCAGCAGGTGGTTGGCGGAAGTGGAGGAGGCGGATACCTTGGCGGAGCTGCTTCTGGGCAAGCTGGCAGCGTTGCGCGGGGAGGCGGGCGGAGCGGCGGCGCTCGCCGCGGCGGAAGCAGCAGCGGCGGAAGCTGCTTCCACCGCTGCGGCAAAGGCGGAGGCGGAAGCGGCGGCGGCGGCAGCGGCGGCAGCAGCAGCAGCAGCCGCCGCGGAAGAGAAGAAGAAGGCGGGCGGGGGATGGTTCAGCGGGTTGGGGAGTCTGTTGGGGGGTGAGAAGGAGAAGAAGGCGGAAACGGCGAGGGGAAATGCGGAGGGAGCGCAAGGTCAGGGGAGATCGGCGGAGGCGCAAGGGAAAGGGGGAGCGGCAGGTGCTAGCAGAGCGCAGGGCTCGGGGCAACGGCCGAGGGGGGGAGGCGCTGGCGCAGGGGAAGGGAGTGCGGGGAAGGTGGAAAGATTTTCTCGGCGTGACGTGGCATGGCTGATGGAGGGGAGCCTGGCGGCGGGCAACGTGGCACTCAGCTATTCGCTGCTGAATGCGTGCAAGACGTCCGCTTTGGCGCTCAATGCGGGCGCGCCCGGGGCAGGTGCGGCAGTACGTTAGAGGATGACAGATTAGTATTAAGGACATTGACGGTACGATTAGACATCAGCGCTGCTGTCTGCATCGTCATCTCCCCCTCCTGCTGTGGTGCTGGCATTGGCGGATGCTGCTGCATCGTCATCTCCCCCTCCTCGTCCCCCCCACTCGCATCTTCCCCTGTGCCCCCGTCTCCCATCATCCCCCCGCTGCCGTCAGCGCGTGCGCGCGTGAGGGGGCTTGTGGCGCTGCCGAGAGTGGCGGATGCCACTGCTTCCCCATCCCCCTCTCTCCCCTCCCCATTCCCTGCAGCGCGTGCGCGCGTGTGGCCCGCGGTGGGTGTGCGCCTGTACGCGGCGATGGTGAGGGGGCTGGCGGCGCTGCTGCGAGTGGCGGACGCCGTGGCGCTGGTGGGGGAGGTGCAGCGGCGGGGCGTGCCCGAGGGGGACCGAGAGGTGAGTTGGGGTGAAAAGGGTGGAGGTGGGGATTAAGGTGGTGAAAGGGAAGGGGAAAAGGGGGAAATGGGGAGGGGGGAAAGGGGGAAGGGAGAAAGTGGGGAAGCAACAGCCGTTAGTTGCGGTGGGGCGGTCCTGAAAGGGACAGAGCAATGAGAGCAGGAAAACAGAGACGCGAAGGGGAGAATGGGGGACAAAACATTCGGTAGGCCCCACGTGCCGCAAGGCATTCTCTTCACTGTGATGCTCTAACGAGTCAGCCCAACAGTCACGCCCATCAAGTGGTTCGTGCCTCTGCGTCCGTCCCTTGCGTACAGGTGTCCTTTGGAGTGACGGTGGACTGCCCCACGTGTCGCAAGGCCTTTTCTGTGGTGCAGCCACAGCAAGGCCGGCAGGTGAGGCCCCGTGGCCTGGCTGTTGCCATCGCTCCCTGCGCCGTTTCTCCCATGCTGTATGTAATCTGGTTCTTTGGTATCATAACCTCTGGTTTCTTCCACGCCCTTAGCTTTGCTTCCCTTCGCCTTTTGGACTCTCGGCCCTAATCTTATAGCCTTGACTAGACCTTTGCGTGCCGCTCCCTCCAACCGCCCTCACTCGTACTCCTGTTTGGCGCTCTGCCGCTGTCCCTATTCCCATGTGTGCGATTTGTTGCCCTGCTGTCTGTCCCAGGTGGTGGGGTGTGCAGGATGCAAGTACGAGTACGAGCTGGTGTCAGGGGACCTCATCTCCTGCGACTCAGAGTCTCTTATGTGAGCGATATGGTATATGCATGCATGCTGTACACGTATTGTGCATCTGTGTGGCACAATGGTGCAAGTACGAGTACGAGCTGGTGTCTGGGGTGGGGACCTCATCTTCTCCTGCGACTCTGAGTCCCTCATGTGAGCGATATGCATCCATGTAACACATGAATATGCTCATCAGCATGCATGCATGTGGGTGCAAGTACGAGTGCGAGTTGGTGCATAAAGACCTCACCTCCTGCGACTCTGAGTCCCTCATGTGAGCGATATGCATCCATGTAATACATGAATATGCTCATCAGCATGCATGCATGTGGGTGCAAGTACGAGTGCGAGTTGGTGCATAAAGACCTCACCTCCTGCGACTCTGAGTCCCTCATGTGAGCGATATGCATCCATGTAACACATGAATATGCTCATCAGCATGCATGCATGTGGGTGCAAGTACGAGTGCGAGTTGGTGCATAAAGACCTCACCTCCTGCGACTCTGAGTCCCTCATGTGAGCGATATGCATCCATGTAATACATGAATATGCTCATCAGCATGCATGCATGTGGGTGCAAGTACGAGTGCGAGTTGGTGCATAAAGACCTCACCTCCTGCGACTCTGAGTCCCTCATGTGAGCGTTAACCCACGTATATATGTGTTTTAATCTTACTGTGACATGTATATGCTCATATACATACATGCATGTGGATGCAAGTACGAGTAAAGGCATGTGCAAGGGGAGCTCATCTTTTGTGATTCTAAGTCACTCTCTACTTCCCCTGCCCCCATCCCTCCATCCCTACCAGTGACTCTGCGCCCGCACTGGACAAGGCCCTTAGCCTCGTGCGCATCAAGTGGGGCCACCCAGCAGCACCAATGCACAGTGTAGTGTGCTTCTCAAGGCCCCTCTCTTCTTCCCCCCCCATCCCTCCACCCCATAACCAGTGACTCTGCCCCCTTACTAGAGGAAGTCCTTCACCTCATTCACATCAAGCGCGTCGGCCCCCACCAGCAGCATTGCGCACTGTAGTGTGCTGCTCAAGGCCCCTTCCTTCTTCCCTTGCCTCCCATTCCTCCACCCCTCCATGCATTCTGCCCCCAACCTAGACAAGGTCCTTCGCGTTGTGTGCATCAATCGAGGAGACCTACCAGCAGCGGAGCACAGCTTGGTGCTCAAATCTCCTCTCCTTCCTCTGCTCCCCATCCCTCCACCCCATAACCAGCGACTCTGCCCCCACACTAGACAAGGTCCTTCACTTTGTGCGCATCAAGCGGGTCACCAGCAGCGGTGCCCAAAGCACATTTCTTGTTTCCCTGCCTCCGATCCCTTCATCCTTCCATTTAGTCTCACACCCTCCATTTTCTCAGTCTCACACCCTCCATTTTCTCCCCTTACCCCTGTTCCTCCACCCTGTTCACTCCCCCCTCCCACCAGTGACTCTGCCCCCATACTAGACAAGGTGCTCCGCTTTGTGCGCATAAAGTCGGGAGATCCAGCAGCAGCGGTGCACAGCGTGGTGCTCTCAAGGCACCAGACGGCACATCACATATCAAACACCTTCGCCACCGTCACCCCCTCCGTGCCCGCTCCTTCTCACACCCTCCATTTTCTCCCCTTACCTTGCCCTCGCCCCTCCACCCCCCACCAGCGACTCTGCCCCCATCTTGGACAAGGTGCTTCGCTTGGTGCGCATCAAGAGGGGAGACCCACCAGTAGCAGTGCACAGTGTGGTGCTCAAAGCACCAGACGGCACATCGCAGATCAACACCTTTGCCACCGTCACCCCCTCCGTGCCCGCCCAGTCGGGGGAGCGAATCACCATCGCCTGCGCCGCCCCCTCCTTCTCCTCCTCCCTCGCCTCCTCCCTCTCCTCCTCCCTCCCCTCGTCTTCCTCCTCGTCCTCTTCTCGAAAAGCTTCCGCCTCTAAGCGGAAAATAGCGGGGATATTTCCGGCGCCGGCGAATAGAACCCCGGGGTGGAATCCGAGTGAACCCATGGCGCTGACCAATCACGTGACGAGGCAGACGCTGGCGTTGCTGCGCGCGCCGCCCAAGGCCACTAGAGACAGCGGCAGCCTGTCGCTGCCGCCCTGGGTGCTGCCTCTGGGCGGCGCACTGGTGGCAGCGAACGTGGTGGGGGCGGCAGCAGTGAGCATGGGGATAATGGAGCCAAACGCGATCACAGATGGGACGATGGGGATTGTGGTGGGGTGGGTGGCTGCTGGTGGTGCAGCAACAGGGGGAGCTTACAACTTTCTGCTCCTGCCGAAGCTAAGAGAGGTATGTCAGTTGTTCTGTAGACGTACTTTTTTTCTACAAGCGAATTCCAACTTAACTGGGGTGGGTGGTGCGGCTGGGGGGGCCCACAACTTTGTGAACCTGCGGAAGCTAAGAGAGGTAGGGCTCCCGGAGATGGCAAGGCAGTGTAGCAGCAGCTGTGTAGCAGTAGCATTCCTGGTATAGCACGCTCATACGCTGCACCGCCTGCTCATACGCTGCACCGGCCGCTCATACGCTGCACCGCCCGCTCATACGCTGCACCGCCCGCTCCTACGCTGCACCGCCCGCTCATACGCTGCACCACCCGCTCATACGCTGCATCGCCCGCTCCTATGCTGCACCACCCGCTCATACGCTGCACCGCCCGCTCATACGCTGCACCGCCCGCTCATACGCTGCACCGCCCGCTCATACGCTGCACCGCCTGCTCATGCGCTGCACCGCCCGCTCATACGCTGCACCGCCTGCTCATACGCTGCACCGCCCGCTCATACGCTGCACCACACGCTCATACGCTGCACCGCCCGCTCATACGCTGCACCGCACGCTCATACGCTGCACCGCCCGCTCATACGCTGCACCGCCCGCTCATACGCTGCACCGCCCGCGTATACGCAGTGTTTGCTTTTGTGCAGGCGGTCGCGCTTAGACCCCCTGCATCTGTTCACCTCCCTGCACCTAGTTCTTACGTTGTGTCTTCTCTCCCCAGTTGCCTGGCAGTGTGGTGGATGGCAATGGCAGTGCAGCAGCAGCAGCAGCAGCTGTTGGCGCATGCACTATCGAGCTGTTGGCGCATGCACTATCGAGCTGTTGGCGCATGCTCTATCGAGCTGTTGGCGCATGCACTATCGAGCTCATACATTCTAATCTTCCTGCCCTGTCCCCCTCTCCCCCTGTATTTCTCCCTATACCTCTTGCTCCCTCCAGCTGCCAGGCAGCGTGGTGGATGGCATGGCAGTGCGGCAGCAGCTGTTGGAGCAGCATGCGGCGTTGAGGCAGAGGCTAGAGGCGCTCTCTGCTGCTGCAGCTGAGGAGGTGAGTCCGCTGCAGCAGGGTTCGCGGGATGGTGGCTAGGCTAGCCGAGTAGGAAGTTGAGGCCTGGACTGTTGCGTAAAGCGTGAATCTTATATCTCCTGCATGCGTGTACTCCGTCTATATCAATGAATGGGCCACTTGCAAGCTCGCTGGAGCCAATGCTGCATGCCCCACACGCCCTCATCTCTGTGTGCTTGTCTGCATGTGTGGATGCATGTGTATGTGTGCGCGCATGCGTGCGTACATCATACTTGCATGCATGCATGGGTGTGCACACCAGGTGCGCATGCTAGCGCGCATGTGTCAGCTGCAGAACAAGATGCAGTCCATCGGCCAGCCGTCCACCTACAGGTGTGCCATGTCATCTACAGGTGTGCCACGTCACCTGCAGGTGTGCCACGTCACCTACAGGTGTGCCACGCCACGTACAGGTGTACCAGGCCGGTGCTGTCTCAGCCCAGGCTGCAATTATGATAGCATTAACCCATCCCATTCACTGACTGGGTCCCGATCAGGCGCTTTGCACTCGCTCTTCTCATCGTCCCATGCTGCCTCATCATATTCCTATCATATGATCCGGTGCCTCATGTCATCCCTACACTGCCCCACTCCTAACTTCTCCTACCTTCCCCCTCCCCCCCCCCCCCCAAAATCCCGCGCCCTCTCCTCTTAGCATGGCTGTGCGAGGGGGAGAGAGAGAGGTGGCGGCTCGCAAAGGTCTGGACCAGCACTTTCCCCCCTCATACCCCGCTCATACCCCGCTCATGCTGCCTCCCCACCCCCCCCATGCTCCCTCGACTCTACCCCTATGCGTGGCAGTGCGTGGTAGGAGAGAGGTTGTGGAGCGCAAGGGGCTGGACCAGTAGTTTGTCCCGTCATACCCCTCTCATGCTGCCCCATGCCTCCTCCACACTGCTCCTGTGCACGCATGTCATGGCAGCTCGCAAGGGGCTGGACCAGCAATTTGCATGGCCTTCCCCCTCATACCCCGTTCTACCCCCACTACGCTGCGCCACTCCCTCCTGTCCCCCATGCTCCTCCTCCACGCTCTTCCTATGCGTGCATGGCATGGCAGCGCGCGGTGGGAGAGGGTGGTAGCAGCGCGCAAGGGGCTGGACCAGCGGCTGCTGGCGCGAATCAACCTCGTTGACAGCTACGCCAAGGTAGGTACAATGAGAGCCAGCCTTGTTAACTTGAATAGAGCCGTGAGTATCTACACCAATGCCAAGGGGCTGGACCAGCGGCTGCTGGCGCGAATCAACCTCGTTGACAGCTACGCCAAGGTAGGTACAATGAGAGCCAGCCTTGTTAACTTGAATAGAGCCGTGAGTATCTACACCAATGCCAAGGGGCTGGACCAGCGGCTGCTGGCGCGAATCAACCTCGTTGACAGCTACGCCAAGGTAGGTACAATGAGAGCCAGCCTTGTTGACTTGAATAGAGCCGTGAGTATCTACACCAATGCCAAGGGGCTGGACCAGCGGCTGCTGGCGCGAATCAACCTCGTTGACAGCTACGCCAAGGTAGGTACAATGAGAGCCAGCCTTGTTGACTTGAATAGAGCCGTGAGTATCTACACCAATGCCAAGGGGCTGGACCAGCGGCTGCTGGCGCGAATCAACCTCGTTGACAGCTACGCCAAGGTAGGTACAATGAGAGCCAGCCTTGTTAACTTGAATAGAGCCGTGAGTATCTACACCAATGCCAAGGGGCTGGACCAGCGGCTGCTGGCGCGAATCAACCTCGTTGACAGCTACGCCAAGGTAGGTACAATGAGAGCCAGCCTTGGTAACTTGAATAGAGCCGTGAGTATCTACACCAATGCCAAGGGGCTGGACCAGCGGCTGCTGGCGCGAATCAACCTCGTTGACAGCTACGCCAAGGTAGGTACAATGAGAGCCAGCCTTGTTAACTTGAATAGAGCCGTGAGTATCTACACCAATGCCAAGGGGCTGGACCAGCGGCTGCTGGCGCGAATCAACCTCGTTGACAGCTACGCCAAGGTAGGTACAATGAGAGCCAGCCTTGTTGACTTGAATAGAGCCGTGAGTATCTACACCAATGCCAAGGGGCTGGACCAGCGGCTGCTGGCGCGAATCAACCTCGTTGACAGCTACGCCAAGGTAGGTACAATGAGAGCCAGCCTTGTTGACTTGAATAGAGCCGTGAGTATCTACACCAATGCCAAGGGGCTGGACCAGCGGCTGCTGGCGCGAATCAACCTCGTTGACAGCTACGCCAAGGTAGGTACAATGAGAGCCAGCCTTGTTAACTTGAATAGAGCCGTGAGTATCTACACCAATGCCAAGGGGCTGGACCAGCGGCTGCTGGCGCGAATCAACCTCGTTGACAGCTACGCCAAGGTAGGTACAATGAGAGCCAGCCTTGTTAACTTGAATAGCGCCGTGAGTATCTACACCAATGCCAAGGGGCTGGACCAGCGGCTGCTGGCGCGAATCAACCTCGTTGACAGCTACGCCAAGGTAGGTACAATGAGAGCCAGCCTTGTTAACTTGAATAGAGCCGTGAGTATCTACACCAATGCCAAGGGGCTGGACCAGCGGCTGCTGGCGCGAATCAACCTCGTTGACAGCTACGCCAAGGTAGGTACAATGAGAGCCAGCCTTGTTAACTTGAATAGAGCCGTGAGTATCTACACCAATGCCAAGGGGCTGGACCAGCGGCTGCTGGCGCGAATCAACCTCGTTGACAGCTACGCCAAGGTAGGTACAATGAGAGCCAGCCTTGTTAACTTGAATAGAGCCGTGAGTATCTACACCAATGCCAAGGGGCTGGACCAGCGGCTGCTGGCGCGAATCAACCTCGTTGACAGCTACGCCAAGGTAGGTACAATGAGAGCCAGCCTTGTTAACTTGAATAGAGCCGTGAGTATCTACACCAATGCCAAGGGGCTGGACCAGCGGCTGCTGGCGCGAATCAACCTCGTTGACAGCTACGCCAAGGTAGGTACAATGAGAGCCAGCCTTGTTGACTTGAATAGAGCCGTGAGTATCTACACCAATGCCAAGGGGCTGGACCAGCGGCTGCTGGCGCGAATCAACCTCGTTGACAGCTACGCCAAGGTAGGTACAATGAGAGCCAGCCTTGTTGACTTGAATAGAGCCGTGAGTATCTACACCAATGCCAAGGGGCTGGACCAGCGGCTGCTGGCGCGAATCAACCTCGTTGACAGCTACGCCAAGGTAGGTACAATGAGAGCCAGCCTTGTTAACTTGAATAGAGCCGTGAGTATCTACACCAATGCCAAGGGGCTGGACCAGCGGCTGCTGGCGCGAATCAACCTCGTTGACAGCTACGCCAAGGTAGGTACAATGAGAGCCAGCCTTGTTAACTTGAATAGAGCCGTGAGTATCTACACCAATGCCAAGGGGCTGGACCAGCGGCTGCTGGCGCGAATCAACCTCGTTGACAGCTACGCCAAGGTAGGTACAATGAGAGCCAGCCTTGTTAACTTGAATAGAGCCGTGAGTATCTACACCAATGCCAAGGGGCTGGACCAGCGGCTGCTGGCGCGAATCAACCTCGTTGACAGCTACGCCAAGGTAGGTACAATGAGAGCCAGCCTTGTTAACTTGAATAGCGCCGTGAGTATCTACACCAATGCCAAGGGGCTGGACCAGCGGCTGCTGGCGCGAATCAACCTCGTTGACAGCTACGCCAAGGTAGGTACAATGAGAGCCAGCCTTGTTAACTTGAATAGAGCCGTGAGTATCTACACCAATGCCAAGGGGCTGGACCAGCGGCTGCTGGCGCGAATCAACCTCGTTGACAGCTACGCCAAGGTAGGTACAATGAGAGCCAGCCTTGTTAACTTGAATAGAGCCGTGAGTATCTACACCAATGCCAAGGGGCTGGACCAGCGGCTGCTGGCGCGAATCAACCTCGTTGACAGCTACGCCAAGGTAGGTACAATGAGAGCCAGCCTTGTTAACTTGAATAGAGCCGTGAGTATCTACACCAATGCCAAGGGGCTGGACCAGCGGCTGCTGGCGCGAATCAACCTCGTTGACAGCTACGCCAAGGTAGGTACAATGAGAGCCAGCCTTGTTAACTTGAATAGAGCCGTGAGTATCTACACCAATGCCAAGGGGCTGGACCAGCGGCTGCTGGCGCGAATCAACCTCGTTGACAGCTACGCCAAGGTAGGTACAATGAGAGCCAGCCTTGTTGACTTGAATAGAGCCGTGAGTATCTACACCAATGCCAAGGGGCTGGACCAGCGGCTGCTGGCGCGAATCAACCTCGTTGACAGCTACGCCAAGGTAGGTACAATGAGAGCCAGCCTTGTTGACTTGAATAGAGCCGTGAGTATCTACACCAATGCCAAGGGGCTGGACCAGCGGCTGCTGGCGCGAATCAACCTCGTTGACAGCTACGCCAAGGTAGGTACAATGAGAGCCAGCCTTGTTAACTTGAATAGAGCCGTGAGTATCTACACCAATGCCAAGGGGCTGGACCAGCGGCTGCTGGCGCGAATCAACCTCGTTGACAGCTACGCCAAGGTAGGTACAATGAGAGCCAGCCTTGTTAACTTGAATAGAGCCGTGAGTATCTACACCAATGCCAAGGGGCTGGACCAGCGGCTGCTGGCGCGAATCAACCTCGTTGACAGCTACGCCAAGGTAGGTACAATGAGAGCCAGCCTTGTTAACTTGAATAGAGCCGTGAGTATCTACACCAATGCCAAGGGGCTGGACCAGCGGCTGCTGGCGCGAATCAACCTCGTTGACAGCTACGCCAAGGTAGGTACAATGAGAGCCAGCCTTGTTAACTTGAATAGCGCCGTGAGTATCTACACCAATGCCAAGGGGCTGGACCAGCGGCTGCTGGCGCGAATCAACCTCGTTGACAGCTACGCCAAGGTAGGTACAATGAGAGCCAGCCTTGTTAACTTGAATAGAGCCGTGAGTATCTACACCAATGCCAAGGGGCTGGACCAGCGGCTGCTGGCGCGAATCAACCTCGTTGACAGCTACGCCAAGGTAGGTACAATGAGAGCCAGCCTTGTTAACTTGAATAGAGCCGTGAGTATCTACACCAATGCCAAGGGGCTGGACCAGCGGCTGCTGGCGCGAATCAACCTCGTTGACAGCTACGCCAAGGTAGGTACAATGAGAGCCAGCCTTGTTAACTTGAATAGAGCCGTGAGTATCTACACCAATGCCAAGGGGCTGGACCAGCGGCTGCTGGCGCGAATCAACCTCGTTGCCAGCTACGCCAAGGTAGGTACAATGAGAGCCAGCCTTGTTAACTTGAATAGAGCCGTGAGTATCTACACCAATGCCAAGGGGCTGGACCAGCGGCTGCTGGCGCGAATCAACCTCGTTGACAGCTACGCCAAGGTAGGTACAATGAGAGCCAGCCTTGTTGACTTGAATAGAGCCGTGAGTATCTACACCAATGCCAAGGGGCTGGACCAGCGGCTGCTGGCGCGAATCAACCTCGTTGACAGCTACGCCAAGGTAGGTACAATGAGAGCCAGCCTTGTTGACTTGAATAGAGCCGTGAGTATCTACACCAATGCCAAGGGGCTGGACCAGCGGCTGCTGGCGCGAATCAACCTCGTTGACAGCTACGCCAAGGTAGGTACAATGAGAGCCAGCCTTGTTAACTTGAATAGAGCCGTGAGTATCTACACCAATGCCAAGGGGCTGGACCAGCGGCTGCTGGCGCGAATCAACCTCGTTGACAGCTACGCCAAGGTAGGTACAATGAGAGCCAGCCTTGTTAACTTGAATAGAGCCGTGAGTATCTACACCAATGCCAAGGGGCTGGACCAGCGGCTGCTGGCGCGAATCAACCTCGTTGACAGCTACGCCAAGGTAGGTACAATGAGAGCCAGCCTTGTTAACTTGAATAGAGCCGTGAGTATCTACACCAATGCCAAGGGGCTGGACCAGCGGCTGCTGGCGCGAATCAACCTCGTTGACAGCTACGCCAAGGTAGGTACAATGAGAGCCAGCCTTGTTAACTTGAATAGCGCCGTGAGTATCTACACCAATGCCAAGGGGCTGGACCAGCGGCTGCTGGCGCGAATCAACCTCGTTGACAGCTACGCCAAGGTAGGTACAATGAGAGCCAGCCTTGTTAACTTGAATAGAGCCGTGAGTATCTACACCAATGCCAAGGGGCTGGACCAGCGGCTGCTGGCGCGAATCAACCTCGTTGACAGCTACGCCAAGGTAGGTACAATGAGAGCCAGCCTTGTTAACTTGAATAGAGCCGTGAGTATCTACACCAATGCCAAGGGGCTGGACCAGCGGCTGCTGGCGCGAATCAACCTCGTTGACAGCTACGCCAAGGTAGGTACAATGAGAGCCAGCCTTGTTAACTTGAATAGAGCCGTGAGTATCTACACCAATGCCAAGGGGCTGGACCAGCGGCTGCTGGCGCGAATCAACCTCGTTGACAGCTACGCCAAGGTAGGTACAATGAGAGCCAGCCTTGTTAACTTGAATAGAGCCGTGAGTATCTACACCAATGCCAAGGGGCTGGACCAGCGGCTGCTGGCGCGAATCAACCTCGTTGACAGCTACGCCAAGGTAGGTACAATGAGAGCCAGCCTTGTTGACTTGAATAGAGCCGTGAGTATCTACACCAATGCCAAGGGGCTGGACCAGCGGCTGCTGGCGCGAATCAACCTCGTTGACAGCTACGCCAAGGTAGGTACAATGAGAGCCAGCCTTGTTGACTTGAATAGAGCCGTGAGTATCTACACCAATGCCAAGGGGCTGGACCAGCGGCTGCTGGCGCGAATCAACCTCGTTGACAGCTACGCCAAGGTAGGTACAATGAGAGCCAGCCTTGTTAACTTGAGTAGAGCCGTGAGTATCTACACCAATGCCAAGGGGCTGGACCAGCGGCTGCTGGCGCGAATCAACCTCGTTGACAGCTACGCCAAGGTAGGTACAATGAGAGCCAGCCTTGTTAACTTGAATAGAGCCGTGAGTATCTACACCAATGCCAAGGGGCTGGACCAGCGGCTGCTGGCGCGAATCAACCTCGTTGACAGCTACGCCAAGGTAGGTACAATGAGAGCCAGCCTTGTTAACTTGAATAGCGCCGTGAGTATCTACACCAATGCCAAGGGGCTGGACCAGCGGCTGCTGGCGCGAATCAACCTCGTTGACAGCTACGCCAAGGTAGGTACAATGAGAGCCAGCCTTGTTAACTTGAATAGAGCCGTGAGTATCTACACCAATGCCAAGGGGCTGGACCAGCGGCTGCTGGCGCGAATCAACCTCGTTGACAGCTACGCCAAGGTAGGTACAATGAGAGCCAGCCTTGTTAACTTGAATAGAGCCGTGAGTATCTACACCAATGCCAAGGGGCTGGACCAGCAGCTGCTGGCGCGAATCAACCTCGTTGACAGCTACGCCAAGGTAGGTACAATGAGAGCCAGCCTTGTTAACTTGAATAGAGCCGTGAGTATCTACACCAATGCCAAGGGGCTGGACCAGCGGCTGCTGGCGCGAATCAACCTCGTTGACAGCTACGCCAAGGTAGGTACAATGAGAGCCAGCCTTGTTAACTTGAATAGAGCCGTGAGTATCTACACCAATGCCAAGGGGCTGGACCAGCGGCTGCTGGCGCGAATCAACCTCGTTGACAGCTACGCCAAGGTAGGTACAATGAGAGCCAGCCTTGTTGACTTGAATAGAGCCGTGAGTATCTACACCAATGCCAAGGGGCTGGACCAGCGGCTGCTGGCGCGAATCAACCTCGTTGACAGCTACGCCAAGGTAGGTACAATGAGAGCCAGCCTTGTTGACTTGAATAGAGCCGTGAGTATCTACACCAATGCCAAGGGGCTGGACCAGCGGCTGCTGGCGCGAATCAACCTCGTTGACAGCTACGCCAAGGTAGGTACAATGAGAGCCAGCCTTGTTAACTTGAATAGAGCCGTGAGTATCTACACCAATGCCAAGGGGCTGGACCAGCGGCTGCTGGCGCGAATCAACCTCGTTGACAGCTACGCCAAGGTAGGTACAATGAGAGCCAGCCTTGTTAACTTGAATAGAGCCGTGAGTATCTACACCAATGCCAAGGGGCTGGACCAGCGGCTGCTGGCGCGAATCAACCTCGTTGACAGCTACGCCAAGGTAGGTACAATGAGAGCCAGCCTTGTTAACTTGAATAGAGCCGTGAGTATCTACACCAATGCCAAGGGGCTGGACCAGCGGCTGCTGGCGCGAATCAACCTCGTTGACAGCTACGCCAAGGTAGGTACAATGAGAGCCAGCCTTGTTAACTTGAATAGCGCCGTGAGTATCTACACCAATGCCAAGGGGCTGGACCAGCGGCTGCTGGCGCGAATCAACCTCGTTGACAGCTACGCCAAGGTAGGTACAATGAGAGCCAGCCTTGTTAACTTGAATAGAGCCGTGAGTATCTACACCAATGCCAAGGGGCTGGACCAGCGGCTGCTGGCGCGAATCAACCTCGTTGACAGCTACGCCAAGGTAGGTACAATGAGAGCCAGCCTTGTTAACTTGAATAGAGCCGTGAGTATCTACACCAATGCCAAGGGGCTGGACCAGCGGCTGCTGGCGCGAATCAACCTCGTTGACAGCTACGCCAAGGTAGGTACAATGAGAGCCAGCCTTGTTAACTTGAATAGAGCCGTGAGTATCTACACCAATGCCAAGGGGCTGGACCAGCGGCTGCTGGCGCGAATCAACCTCGTTGACAGCTACGCCAAGGTAGGTACAATGAGAGCCAGCCTTGTTAACTTGAATAGAGCCGTGAGTATCTACACCAATGCCAAGGGGCTGGACCAGCGGCTGCTGGCGCGAATCAACCTCGTTGACAGCTACGCCAAGGTAGGTACAATGAGAGCCAGCCTTGTTGACTTGAATAGAGCCGTGAGTATCTACACCAATGCCAAGGGGCTGGACCAGCGGCTGCTGGCGCGAATCAACCTCGTTGACAGCTACGCCAAGGTAGGTACAATGAGAGCCAGCCTTGTTAACTTGAATAGAGCCGTGAGTATCTACACCAATGCCAAGGGGCTGGACCAGCGGCTGCTGGCGCGAATCAACCTCGTTGACAGCTACGCCAAGGTAGGTACAATGAGAGCCAGCCTTGTTAACTTGAATAGCGCCGTGAGTATCTACACCAATGCCAAGGGGCTGGACCAGCGGCTGCTGGCGCGAATCAACCTCGTTGACAGCTACGCCAAGGTAGGTACAATGAGAGCCAGCCTTGTTAACTTGAATAGAGCCGTGAGTATCTACACCAATGCCAAGGGGCTGGACCAGCGTCTGCTGGCGCGAATCAACCTCGTTGACAGCTACGCCAAGGTAGGTACAATGAGAGCCAGCCTTGTTAACTTGAATAGCGCCGTGAGTATCTACATCAATGCCAAGGGGCTGGACCAGCGGCTGCTGGCGCGAATCAACCTCGTTGACAGCTACGCCAAGGTAGGTACAATGAGAGCCAGCCTTGTTAACTTGAATAGAGCCGTGAGTATCTACACCAATGCCAAGGGGCTGGACCAGCGGCTGCTGGCGCGAATCAACCTCGTTGACAGCTACGCCAAGGTAGGTACAATGAGAGCCAGCCTTGTTAACTTGAATAGCGCCGTGAGTATCTACACCAATGCCAAGGGGCTGGACCAGCGGCTGCTGGCGCGAATCAACCTCGTTGACAGCTACGCCAAGGTAGGTACAATGAGAGCCAGCCTTGTTAACTTGAATAGAGCCGTGAGTATCTACACCAATGCCAAGGGGCTGGACCAGCGGCTGCTGGCGCGAATCAACCTGGTTGACAGCTTCGCCAAGGTAGTCCCGTGATTGAATGTCAGACTTACTTCCTGTCATCACGCCGCTCCTGCTGCATCAGGTGCAATTGAATGTTGGGATCAGGGTGCAATGCACTGTCCAAAAGTCCAAGCCTGAACCCCGAAATCTCTGTCCAGGCTGCCACCCTGTCCCCTCGTCTCTACATGCCCTCCACCCGCCTCCACCCTTCCCCTCCCCTCCACCCTGCCCTTCTGCCCTTTCCTTCAGCATGGGCAGCAGGCACTAGTGTAGGCGTGCTAGGCGATTGACACACTCCCCGTTCATCCCTTGTGTGTCCTCAACCCCCCTCCACCCTGCTCCTCGGTCCACAGGTGCTGTTAATGATAGAGATCGAGGTGGAGATGCTATGCGAACTTCCGCTCGTCCCTAATGTTCCCTCCACCCATGATTGAGATCGAGGTGGAGATGATATGCGAACTTCCGCTCGTCCCTAATGTTCCCTCCACCCATGATTGAGATCGAGGTGGAGATGATATGCTAACTTCCGCTCGTCCCTAATGTTCCCTCCACCCATGATAGAGATCGAGGTGGAGATTAAATGCGAACTTCCGGTCGTCCCTAATGTTCCCTCCACCCATGATAGAGATCGAGGTGGAGATTAAATGCTAACTTCCGGTCGTCCCTAATGTTCCCTCCACCCATGATAGAGATCGAGGTGGAGATTAAATGCTAACTTCCGGTCGTCCCTAATGTTCCCTCCACCCATGATAGAGATCGAGGTGGAGATTAAATGCTAACTTCCGGTCGTCCCTAATGTTCCCTCCACCCATGATAGAGATCGAGGTGGAGATTAAATGCTAACTTCCGGTCGTCCCTAATGTTCCCTCCACCCATGATAGAGATCGAGGTGGAGATTAAATGCCAACTTCCGGTCGTCCCTAATGTTCCCTCCACCCATGATAGAGATCGAGGTGGAGATTAAATGCTAACTTCCGGCCGTCCCTAATGTTCCCTCCACCCATGATAGAGATCGAGGTGGAGATTAAATGCTAACTTCCGGTCGTCCCTAATGTTCCCTCCACCCATGATAGAGATCGAGGTGGAGATTAAATGCCAACTTCCGGTCGTCCCTAACGTTCCCTCCACCCATGATAGAGATCGAGATGGAGATTAAATGCTAACTTCCGGTCGTCCCTAATGTTCCCTCCACCCATGATAGAGATCGAGGTGGAGATTAAATGCTAACTTCCGGTCGTCCCTAATGTTCCCTCCACCCATGATAGAGATCGAGGTGGAGATTAAATGCTAACTTCCGGTCGTCCCTAATGTTCCCTCCACCCATGATAGAGATCGAGGTGGAGATTAAATGCTAACTTCCGCTCGATGTTCCCTCCACCCATGATAGAGATCGAGGTGGAGATGAAATGCTAACTTCCGCTCGATGTTCCCTCCACCCATGATTGAGATCGAGGTGGAGATGTATGCAGGCGTGCCCACAGCAGAGGCTAGAGTAGGCATGATTGACCAGAACGGCACACTCTCCGCTCGTCCCTTCTGTGCCCTCCACACTGCCCCTCCCTGCCCTCCCTACCCTCCCGCCCTGCCCCTCTACCACCAGGTGCTGTCGATGATAGAGATAGAGGTGGAGATGGATGCAGACGTGCCAACGGCAGAGGCAGTAGGGACTAGGAGGGCCATCCTAGACCAAAATAACTTCCGCTCGTCCTTTATGTGCTCTCCACTCGACCCTCCCACCCTGCCCCTCGGTTCGCAGGTGCTGTCGATGATAGAGATCGAGGTGGAGATGGATGCAGACGTGCCCACAGCAGAGGCATGTCCTTTATGTGCCCTCCACCCCCCTCCACCCTGCCTCTCCGCCCTGACCCTCCGCCCTGCCTCTCCGCCCTGCCCTGCTCTTCTGTCCACAGGTGCTGTCGATGATAGAGATAGAGGTGGAGATGGATGCAGACGTGCCAACGGCAGAGGCAGCAGGGGCTGCGGTGAGTCCTTCTCCCCTCAGTCTATTGTTTTTTCTTCTTCTTGCCCTTCCTGTTTCTCACTGAAGCCCTTCGTGCATCCCTTACTGACCTCCGTGTGTGTGTGTGTGTCATGGTGCTGTGCTGTGTGCCATGCTGCCATGCTGTGCGCCATGCTGTGTGCCATGCTGCCATGCTGTGTGCCATGCTGTGAGCCATGCTGCCATGCTGTGTGCCATGCCGCCATGCTGTGTGCCATGCTGTGTGCCATGCTGCCATGCTGTGTGCCATGCTGTGTGCCATGCTGTGTGCCATGCTGTGTGCCATGCTGCCATGCTGTGTGCCATGCTGTGCGCCATGCTGTGTGCCATGCTGTGCGCCATGCTGTGCGCCATGCTGTGTGCCATGCTGTGCGCCATGGTACTGTGCTTTGTTTCTGAGAGCAGGCGAGCATAGCGGACCAGATCGAGCGCCTGATGGAGGTGGAGAGCTTGCAGAAGGTGAGGCAGAGGGCAGGACTTATTGCTGTCAGGCGGTGTGGGGAGTGGGAGATGGAGGGACATAGTGCTGTGAGGTGGCAGGGCTGTGAGGTCAAAGTGCGGGTGAGCTCTGGCAAACCAGATCGAGTGCCTGATGGAGGTGGAGAGCTTGCAGAAGGTGAGCGTGCACAGGCAGGCCTTGTGGGGGATGCAAGGTCAGGGCTGTGAGGTCAGGGTGAGCTCTGGCAGGTAAGATCGAGCGGCTGATGGAGGTGGAGAGCCTGCAGAAGGAGAAAGAGGAGGCTTCGCGAGGTAAATGATTGGTGAATGGGTGTGACCTGTGACGGCATCCAGCCGCTGTAGGGGCCTAGCAGTTGAAAGGTGAGCCTTGAGGTTAGATTGCTAGCGAGAGGCTAGATCAGTGAGCGTCGCCCCCGACTGTTACCCTGTGTCCCAACCTCCTCTTCCCCCTCCCCCCCACCCCACCACCAGGAGTGGAAGCAACAGGTGGAGGAGCAATGATGCGCTGTTTCCCTTCTTACTGTTTCCCTTCTTACTGCTTTCCCTGTGTCCCTTCTCACTACTTTCTTTCCATGTGTCTCACCCTCCCTCTCTCCTCCCACCACAAGGAGTGGAAGCAGCAGGTGGAGGTGAACGACAAGTTGGAGCGGCTTCTTAGAAGTGATGTGCTGCTTCCTCCCTTCTCACTTCTTTCTTTCTCTGTGTCCCCCCCCCGCCCCTCCCCCCCCCACCACCAGGAGTGGAAACAGCAGGCGGAGGTGAACGATGAGTTGGAGCGGCTGCTGAGAAGCGCGCCTGCTCTGCCCGACTCCGCCTCCTGGCAGAGCTGATTCGAATGGGCACCCGACTTAACGACTTTAATGGCACGCGACTTTCATGGCACGCGACTTTCATGGCACCCGACTTTCATGGCACCCGACTTTCATGGCACCCGACTTTCATGGCACCCGACTTTCATGGCACCCGACTTTCATGGCACCCGACTTTCATGGCACACGACTTAAATGGCACCCGACTTTCATGGCACCCTAAACCGAGGACTTGAAAGTGCTTTTTTGTTGACTCGGGGCAGCACCCTGGTAAATCTGATTTGTACTGGCACATGCTAGAAGCTTGATTGAAACAGTTTGGTACAAGAAGTTGGGAAGTTGCTAAGGAGTGAAGCAGTTGGAAAGCTGCCAAGGGGTGAAGGAGTTGGGAACAGGGCTCAGGTTTGGTTTTTGCCTACTCCCGATTGGTTGGCAGTGTTAGCGTTTTGGAAAACCCTTGCGAGCAGTGTGTGTTTTTCCCAGACACTGATAGAGCAGTGTAACATCAACTCTGTAAAATTTTACACTAGGTCATCAGTGTAGATATATGCTGTTCACTGATGCATGTACGCTTAGTCTAATTTCATTACAAGTAATTTGTTCAACAAATATAAGTTAGACACTCAATACCCATCATGCTCGTCCTCGCTATCAGACGACTCCACTATTGCCTTGCCCTTTCCAGCACTGGGCTTGTAAGGGGCTACTGATTTCGCGGGTCTCCTCTTCTTTTGCTTCCGCCAGATGTTGACCACGTCTGGCCATTTGTACTCATAGTCCAGCATGTTGAGAATCAACAGTTCGGATAGACGAGCGTCGCCGAGCGATGTGCGCATCCAGCTTTTGATTACATTTTGACGGCTGAATCCGCGCTCGCACAACGGAATCACTGCAAGCGCCTGCCACATCGACATCAGGTTGGGGAAGCTGCGTGGCCAGTCCTTGGTCTTCAGCATCTTCGAAAGCCCTTGGTAGAAGTCTTCATCCTCGTAGTGGCGCGACATGACGTGGCAGAAGCTCTTCAGTTCCAGCTCCGCCGCACGGTGGTTGAAGCCTGCCACGTGAACATAAAACAAAAGTCACCATCATTAGTATACCGACTTCGCTCTAGCAAACTGCACATGGATGGGAACTGACTGCCACGTGAACATCAACACACCTGGCAGCCTGTTCTTGAAGACACGCGCATTGCCATCCAGCCACTGTACCACCCGTCGCTCCCGTTTGTCTGTCGCTTCTGGCCACGTCTCCACCTTGTACAGCTTGCTGCCCTCCATTTCCTTCAGGCTGTGCATGCGTGTGTGCAGATTTGTCGCCACCTCCACCGCAAACGCCTTACAGAGCTTGATGCAGTCGGCCATCGTTCCGCCGAACTTGTGCCCTTTTATCGGCTCCTCGCTCAGCTCGATCTCATGCGATGTTGGCTCGCCCTCCGCATCCACGCCGTCCACTTTGATCTTCCTTTTCCCGTTGGCCATACGTGCGATGAATGGCGACAGCAGCTTGCTGACCCCCCCTCCGAAGCCGTTGTCGTATTCCACGTAGCGCAGCCTAATGCAGGCGATCGTGCGGTCCACCTCCTGGTGCACGAGCGTGATGTCAACCTGAGATTGAGGCGGGAACAGGAAGAGTGCGTTAAAATGTTGTTCAATATTGGCTTAGCGAAATCACACGAACCGGCAATCCAAGAGTCACTTACTTTCCGTCGCTGGAACCATTTGTTGAGGGCGTTGATCTCCGCCAGGAGATCCGCCAAGAAGTAGACGCAGAAGTGGAACTTCAGCGTCTGAAGCATGGCGGCCAACTTGTGGCCGTACTCAATGAATACCACGACCGCCACACCAAGGACCTTGCACAGCCGCTGCACAGCATCTCCACGCGACAGCCACCTCACGTCAAAAAGCCCTTGGTGCTCCAGGTTTGTCTGGTGAAATTCTTGCTGCAGCTCCTTGAAGCGTTCATGCCAGACGGAAGACTTGGTGACGATGTCGCCAAGCCCTCGGATTGCAGCATCGACGATGTCAAGGTCCTTGTACTTCAGCGCCAACTCCTTCACCGCTAGTACTTCTCTGCACATTAAAACATTTAGCATTAGGCCACTTGTAGTAGTCGGTAAGAACAGTATGTGATGAACGAAAGCGATAATTACCTATGTGCGATGCAGTGCGTGCCGACGAGATGAGGGATGCGCTCACGGAGGCGCACCACAAGCCCCCTCTCGCAGCCAACCATCACACCCGCGCCGTCGGTGCTGATGGCGACGATCCTCTGCAGATCTACACCGACGGTCTCCAAGTGGCCCAGCAAGACGGTGAAGATAGAAGCGGCGTCACACTTGTGGACGGTTAGCAGCGCAAATAACTCGGTCGCCACCTGACGATCCTTCAGGAAAGTCACGAACACCACCAGATGCTTCCCGCGCGCTCTGTCCGTGCTCTCGTCACAGCTGATGCCGATCCAAGGTGACGAGTGTATGTACATCAGCTGTTGTTGCTGCTGATAAGTGCTCATTGCCTTCACCATCTCCTGGAAACCGTACCTGCATGAACCGCATACACGGGTAAGTCATCGCTAATGTTGTGAACACACCCTCTACATGGGATACCCGCCCCGTACTCACTCAGTGATGTAAACGCCGTAGCCCTGCTGAGGGATGTCGGAAACACCCTCCCTGGCCAGAAACTCCACGAGGCGCGGGAACATTGAGATCGGTGCGTCTTCGTCGCAAACAAACTGAATGCTCCGCATGAGCCTGATCACGCGCGCGCCCTCAGGGTCGGCTCTCTCGTAGTCGGCAATTTTCTTCTGCGCCGCCAGCTTGTCGAAGAGACCCTTCTGACGATCGATGCAGTCCTCGTGGCGAGTGCTTGCCTGGTGCGCACGCATAGACGCCGGCTGCAAGTCGCGTCCGCCGCAACCATTCCTCCCGTAACGTGCGTTGTCTGGGCCATGTTCACTGCACACACTGCAACGCAAACGAGGCAGCCCATCCTCACCCTTGTCGAGCAACAGCCAGTCGAATTGCGGGAGCCATTTCGTGATGTAGTTTCGCTGAGCCTCCAGGAACTTCGCTGTCGTGCGTTCAGCGGCATTCAGCTTGAGAGGAGACGGCGCTAGAGTGACAGAGGGAGGTGGCGGAGGAGGAGGTTTCACGAGAGGCGTGCCGGTGCCAAACCCAATGGTCGTCTGCGTGTAGCGGGGTCGTTTCAGCGCCACCGAATTAGAAGATTCAGGTGCTTCGGTCACGATCTCCGTCGTTTCCACGTGGTCGCGGACAATGGTGTCCGCCTCAACGCGTTTGGGAGCCTGCCATACAGCGTCCTCGTTGCCTAGCTCCTGCTGCCGCGGTGGTGACTGTGGCGGAACTTTGCGCACGGGATATTGCCACCCCTCGCTGTCAAAAGAGGGCTCAGGCAAAGGGCTGGTTTCAGCTTCTGTAACAGGGCCTCGCAAGAAATCGAGGCCAGTCCTAGGCCTGTTGCTACTGGACGGGTCTCCATCACCAGCATTGGGATCGTACTGGTCTCCAGGAGCTGCCATGGGAACGAGGTAGACGTCGCTCGGTTACTAGATAGTGGAAAAACATGAGGCACTTTGGGGTGGTGGTGGAATGACGGTGCGGGGAGATGTCGCTAGCTGTGCTTGCCGTACCGACAAGGCAATGCATCCAGACAGATACACCGCGAGCGCCTCGGTCGGTTACACGCAGAGCATCTCCACGCACCGACTTGCTGTATGTGGTCCTACTGATTACACAAGTACAGGCAGCATTACTGTACTTGCTGCCAAACCGGGGTTTCGTGGCGAGCTGTCAAGGGAACTTTTCCTAACTGACCAATCAGACGCGTGACTGCGGCGTTCTGACAAATTTCGAGGATTTGGGGGGGGGAGGGGGGGTCTGTACGCCCTTCAGTGTAAACTTCGATAACTATAAAATTACCCACATCATCAGTGTGGCCTACAACGATACACTTTCAGATCAGTGTAACACTCGTACATTGAAAATTTACCCCAGAGACTAAGTGCAGACCCAAAAAATCACCCTTCTAATCAGTACAGAAGGGTAAATTACACTTCAAACCTGAGCCCTGGTTGGGAAGCTGCTAAGGAGTGAAGGAGTTGGGAAGCTTCTTAGGGGTGAAGGAGTTGGGAAGCTGCTAAGGGGAGAAGAAGTTGGTGTGCAGTAAAACAGCGACGTGCATTAAAAGCAACTTAGGAGGTTTTTTAGCTGAGTGTACGGCGCGCCTCTCGTTTTGAGGAAGTCAGCCCGTCGGCATCATGGCTAATTTTTGGATTTTGACTACCCTTATGATCAGTGTGGTACAAGGTCAAAAACCTTATTATCAGTGTGACCCCTTCTGAAAACCCTGTTACATCAGGGTTTATGTCGGTTTTCAAAAATTTACCCTGTCGCATCAGTGTTCTTAAAAGACAAACCCTGGTGAATAGCTTTTAACGTTGCACTCAATTCAAATTTTAGTCATCATCATCAGACATGCCACATGGGTGTTCATCGTGGTCACTTTCTTCTTCTGGCTCTGGAGCTTTCTGTTTCCCCTGGCGCTGCCTACAAAGAAACTGTTGTCAGATTACAATTGTATCTCTAGGCTACAGTAGGGTCACTCCTTAGTGAGTACAACACTTTAGGGTTAGGTTTCCCCTACTTGTACTCACCTCTTGCCTAGTTCAATCATTCATTCCTAGTTCTATTCTTGACATGTTATCAGAGTAGGAACCGCTCCTACATGGGCCCACCGTTCCGCCTAGTGGTAGCGCCACGCCCTACACAGTAGCCAGCGCGCTGGTGCCCCTAGCTCTCACTGTCGCGACCCTTGCAGCCCGTGCGCTGCCCCTGCGACCGCGCTGCCCCTGCAGCCGTGCTCGCCCCTACGACCGTGCTGCCCCTGCAGCCGTGCTCGCCCCTGCTACCGTGCTGCCCCTGCAGCCGCGCCTGCCCCTGTGGCCCGCGCGCCGCCCCTGCAGCCCGTACGTCGCTCCTGCAGCCCGTACGTCGCCCCTGCAGCCCGTTCACGCTGCTCCTGCAGCCCGTTCACGCTGCTCCTGCAGCCCGTTCACGCTGCCCCTGCAGCCCGTTCACGCTGCTCCTGCAGCCCGTTCACGCTGCCCCTGCAGCCCGTTCACGCTGCCCCTGCAGCCCGTTCACGCTGCCCCTGCAGCCCGTTCACGCTGCCCCTGCAGCCCGTTCACGCTGCCCCTGCAGCCCGTTCACGCTGCCCCTGCAGCCCGTTCACGCTGCCCCTGCAGCCCGCGCGCAGACCTACCGAGCCGCGCGTCGCCTCTGCAGCCCGTCCGCGCGGCCCCTGCAGCCCGCGCGTCGCCTCTGGAGCCCGCGCGCCGCCTCTGCGGCCCGTTCGCGCCGCCCCTACAGCTCGCGCGCGGACCTGCCGAGCCGCGCGTCGCCTCTGCAGCCCGTCCGCGCGGCCCCTGCAGCCCGCGCGTCGCCCCTGGAGGCCGCACACCGCCCCACGAGTCGCGCGCTGCTGCCTCGCGCGTCGCGCTCTGCTGTAGCCCGCGCGTCACGCACTGCTGCAGCCTGCGCCAGCCTGCGCCAGCCTGCCCTAAGGCAGCCTCTCGCGTCACGCACTGCTGCAGCCTGCGCCAGCGCCCTGCCCTGCGCGCACTAACGCCCTGCCCTGCGCCAGCGCCCTGCCCTGCGCACGCGCCCTGCCCTGCGCCAGCGCCCTGCTATACCCTAAATATAATTAAATTGTTTATTAAAAAAAAAAAAAAAAAAAAAAAAAAAAAAAAGGCCCCTAGGTGCTTCTGCCCTAGGAGCTACTGCCTACTACTGCCCTGCTGTGGCCGCGCGCCGCCCTGCTCTGGCCGCGCGCCGCCCTGCTCTGGCCGCACGCCGCCCTGCTCTGGCCGCGCGCCGCCCTGGTGCTGTTACTACTGCTGCTGCTGCTGCTCGTGCTACTGGGAGTGGTGGAGGTGCTGCTGGGAGTGCAGGAGGTGCTGCTGGCGCTGTAGGAGCTGGAGGTGCTAGACCTACTCCTGACCGTCACTGTCTGTCATGGCCACTTCCGCGGCAGTTGCTGCGGCCAGGGGTGGACAGCAGCGGGCACTGCTTCTCCCGGACGACCCCACCCCTCGGCAGCTTCGTGAGTGGGTTATTCAGCAAGGTCGTCCTTGTGGTGGAGGTTATCGTTCTGTTAGGACTGCTGCTCTAGGTGCTAGTGAGTCTGCTGCCGCTCCAGGTGCTAGTGAGTCTGCTGTAGCTCTAGGTGCCCGTGCATCTTCCGACGCTCTAGGTGCTAGTGCGTCTACTACCACAGGTCCTGCCTCAGATGAGGTCTTGCACACTTTCACGCTTGACTCAGGCGCGTCACGTTGCTTCTTTCGTGATTGCACCACAGTCACACCACTCACAGCACCTGTCCCAGTCTCACTGGCTGACCCCTCTGGGGGCCCAGTGGTTGCGAGAGCCTCCACGGTCCTCCCTTGTCCAGCAGTCCCCTCCGGCTCTTTGTCAGGTCTCCACCTCCCCACGTTCTCGACGAACTTGGTGAGCAACGCTGCCATTCAGGATGTCTGGGTTGATACCTTTATTCCTGGAGGGCAGTGTGTGGCGATCTGTACGTGCTCCCGGACTGGCCGTCACCTGGCTACGTTCACTCGACAGCCTGGGTCTAGTCTGTACACACTGACCACTGCGTCTGCACAGGTGGCTGAGTCAGGTCAGGTAGCTGCGTCGAGTCGAGCGTCTGCGTCAGGGCAGTTAGCTGCGTCTTGCTCGTGCAGAGTACTCACGCACGAGACTCAGCGCTGGCACCACCGTCTTGGTCACCCCTCCCTGCAGCGTCTCCGCGGCATGCACTCCCGGCTCCTGGTCTCTGGCCTCCCTGAGACCCTGCCCCCCCTCCCGCGCTCACTTGCGCCGCCGTGCCTTCCTTGCGTCGAGGGGCGGCAGCGCGCCGCTCCTCACTCCTCCGAGTTTCCTCCGACCACTGCTCCTCTACAGACTCTCCACCTGGACGTGTGGGGCCTGGCCCCCGTCGGTGGGACGGACCAGGAGCGCTACTTCCTGCTGGTTATTGACGACTACACACGCTACACCACAGTCTTCCCCTTGCGCCGCAATGCGGACGTCAGCGGTGTTTTGATCCCATGGATCCGTGCTACTCGTCTCCAGCTACACGAGCGCTTTCAGCAGGACTTCCCAGTCCTGCGTCTGCACTCTGACAGGGGTGGTGAGTTCTCTTCTGGCGTCCTTGAGACGTTCTGCCAGGATGAGGGCATCGCCCAGTCGTTCACGCTTCCGGCCTCTCCGCAGCAAAATGGGATCGCTGAGCGTCGCATTGGCCTGATCATGGAGGTTGCTCGTACCTCCATGATCCATGCGGCTGCTCCCCATTTCCTGTGGCCGTTTGCGGTCCGATACGCCGCGCATCAGCTCAACCTCTGGCCCCGTGTCTCTGCTCCAGAGACCTCGCCCACACTCCGTTGGATGGGACAGCCTGGTGATGCGTCGTCGTTTCGGGTCTGGGGCGCGCTCTCCCTTGTTCGCGATACCAAAGCGAGCAAGCTCTCTCCTCGCACTCTCCGCTGTGTCTTCCTGGGCTTCCCCACCGACGCCCCGCCCTGGCAGTTCTACCACCCTGCCTCGCGTCGTGTTCTGTCCTCTTAGGACATCACCTTCGACGAGTCGGTATGTTACTACCGACTTCACCCGCACGCGTCCCACCCGGTCCCCCTTGCACCCCTCTTCCTGGTACCAGTCCCCCCCCCGGTAGACCCCCTCCCCCCACAGGGTCCTGCTCCCTCAGGTGTGTCCCAGGTAGACCCACCCCCCTTGGATGAGCCAGTTGAGATCTCTTCTGACTCCTCTGACTCACCTGAGGGGGGTGACGCCGTCGCCGACGACACGGCGACCACTCGCCGCACTCCTCGCTTGGCGACCCCCCCGGGTTTCCCGCCACGGCCGTCTTCGCCGCCTCCGCAGCCTGCTGCTGTGGACTCTGGAGCTGAGACTATTGGAGCAGGAACTGGGGGTGGTGAGTCTGGGGGTGCCCGCTCTCCTCGTCTGGATACCCCCCCCGGGTTCCCACCTCTGCCGTCTTCGCCGCCTCTGCAGCCTACTGCTGTGGACACTGGAGCAGAGACTGAGGGTGCTGGGACTGAGGGTGCTGGGACTGAGGGTACTGAGCCTGAGGGTGCTGGGATTGAGGGTGCTGAGACTGAGGGTGCTGAGACTGAGGGTGCTGGGACTGAGGGTGCTGGGACTGAGGGTACTGCGACTTTGGGTGCTGACTCTGGGGGTGCTGAGACTTCGGGTGCTGACTCTGGGGGTGCTGCGAGTCCTTCTGGAGGTCCTGGAGCTGGAGGTACTAGAGCTGCTGCTGGCGCTGGAGGTGCTGGAGCTGGAGGTACTAGAGGTGCTTCTGGTGCTGGAGGTGCTAGAGCTACCACTACTGGAGGTACTGGAGCTGGACAGCCACCGCAGCCTGCTCTACTTGAGACGCTCTCGCTGCAGGCGATTCGTGCGTGGGTAGTTCTGCGAGGCAGTCCTGGTGGTGGAGGGTACGGTCCTACTGGTGCTGGAGCTACTAGTCCAGGAGGTGCTGCTGGTGCTGGAGGTGTTGGAGGTACTACTGGAGGTACTAGAGGTGCTGCTGGTGCAGGAGGAACTGGAGCTGCTGGTACTGGGGGTGCTGGAGCTGCTGCTGGTGCTGGAGGTACTGGAGCTGCTAGTACTGGAGGTGCTGCCGGTGCTGGAGGTACTGGAGCTGGAGGTACTGGAGCTGCTGGTGCTGGAGGTACTACTGTTACTGGAGGTGCTGGAGCTACTGGCACTGGAGGTGCTGGTGCTACTGGTGTTGGAGCTGCGGGTGCTGCTGGTGCTGGAGGCGTTGGAGCTGGAGGTACTGGAGGTGCTGGAGCTACTGGTCCCGGAGGTGCTCGTACTGGAGGTGCTGGAGCTGCCGGAGCAGGTGGTACTGCTGGTGCTGGAGGTGCAGGAGGTGCTACTAGAGCTGGAGGCACTGGAGGTGCTAGAGGTACTACTGGTGCTCGAGGTGCTGGCACTGTCGGAGCTCGTGGTGCTGGAGGTGCTGGTGCTACTGGTGCTGGAGGTGTTGCTGGGGGTACTGGAGGAGCTGCTCGTGCTGGAGGTACGGGAGCTACTGGTGCCCTTCGCAACCTTCTCAGTCTTCCGCCAGGTGCTACTGGCTTCCCTGTGGCAGGTACTACTCCTCCGTTGCTGTGTCCACCGGCGGACCAGACACAGCCACCGCTGCTACCCCACTCCCCACTGCCTGCTCCTGCTCCTTACACTGCGGTGTCAGAGTCCCTGACTGAGCGTCGAGAGCCTGAGACTGGTGCGTCCACCCCTGAGCGTCGAGAGCTTGTGTCTAGCTTTGACCTTGAGCCTGAGCCTAGAGCTGCTGTCCGTGCTCGTGTTCCTCGTGTTCGTCGTCAGCGTGCTCCGGCTGTCCCCGGCACTCACGATATGACACTCCGTCCTTCCTCTGTTCCTCAGCGTGTTGCCCTACCGTTACCTCCTGCGTCCTCTCTGCCTGACGTTGCTGACCCTCCGTCTGACCTTGCTCGTGCGTCCAGTCCGACTGTTACTCGCCTTCTTGCTACGGTTGTGACGGACCCTACGTTCTCGTCTCCTGCTGCGTCTGCCCTCGTAGCTGAGCTCGTTGTCTTTGCTGCTGTGTACCGCCTAGACTACCTTGCGAGTCTTGTCTCTGACCCTGTCCCTGCCTGTCCTCCGTCCGTCGGGGGTGAGACTGCTCTTGGCTGTACTGCCCTTGGCTGTGACGTTCTTGAGGACAGACAGGAGGAGCTGGAGTGCCTTGCTGCCGCTTCACCTCATCACGCGACCATGCAACTTGCCCCTGAGGGAGACCCGGATGCACTTGACATCCCCACCCCGCGCTCCTACAGGGAGGCGATTTCGGGTGAGTACTCCTCTCAGTGGCAGACAGCCATGGACGCAGAGATGGCTTCCTGGAAGTCCACAGGCACCTACGTCGACGAGGTTCCCCCACCTGGGGCGAACATCGTAAGTGGCATGTGGATTTTCAGGGTGAAGCGGCCGCCGGGTTCTCCGCCTGCCTTCAAGGCACGTTACGTTGCTCGAGGCTTCAGTCAGCGCGAGGGGGTCGACTTCTTTCAGACCTTCTCCCCCACCCCGAAGATGACCACTCTTCGGGTGTTGCTACACGTTGCAGCTCAGCGTGACTACGAGCTGCACTCCCTCGACTTCTCGACAGCTTTCTTGCAGAGTAGCCTTCACGAGGCCATCTGGTTGCGCCGTCCACAGGGCTTCACTGGGTCGTTTCCTGAGTGTACCCAGTGGAGCCTACGACGACCAGTGTACGGCCTGCGTCAGGCGCCCCGTGAGTGGCACGACACACTGAGGACGACACTTGCGGCTCTTGGGTTTGCTCCTTCGACTGCTGACCCGTCGTTGTTTCTCCGCACCGACACTACTCTGCCGCCGTTCTACATCCTCGTGTACGTCGACGACTTGGTTTCTGCTACTGCTGACACTGAGGCACTGGCCCTAGTGAAGGCGGAGCTGCAGGAGAGACACACCTGCACTGACCTGGGTGAGCTGCGGAGCTATCTTGGCTTGCAGATCACCCGGGACAGAACACGGCGCACCATCACCCTCACTCAGTCACACATGGTGCACCAGGTCCTTCAGCGCTTCCGCTTCACTTGGTCCTCGCCACAGCCCACTCCTCTGTCTACCGGCCACTCGCTCTCAGCTCCACCTTCGGACGAGTCCGTAGAGCCGAGTGGTCCGTACCCAGAGCTTGTGGGTTGCCTCATGTACCTGATGACGTGCACACGACCTGACCTCGCGTACCCTCTCAGCCTCCTGGCTCGCTACGTGGCACCTGGTCGACACAGAAAGGTGCACTTTGATGCTGCGAAGAGGGTACTGCGTTACTTGTGCAGCACATCGGGCATGTGGCTCATGCTTGGAGGACGGGGTTCGGTGGTCCTTCTTGGGCCGACGACCAGACGACTCTTCTGGGCCGACGACCAGACGACTCAGCGTTCGTCACAGGGTTACACCTTCAGTCTTGGCTCTGGTTCTGTCTCGTGGAGTTCCACTCGTTCTTCTTCTGTGCTTGGTTCCAGCTGTGAGGCCGAGATCTACGCTGGGGCCATGGCTGCACAGGAGCTACGCTGGCTGACCTACCTGCTGACCGACTTGGGGGAGCGGCCTCGTTTTCCTCCAGTTCTGTACGTCGACAACAAGGCAATGCTTGCCTTGTGTCGCGAGCAGAGACTGGAGCACAGAACGAAGCACATTGCTCTTCGCTACTTCCTTGCGCGTAAGCTGCAGCAGCGTTGTCAGCTGCGCCTTGCTTACGTGGCCTCTCGGGCCAACACTGCTGATGTCTTCACCAAGGCCCTTGGGTCTGGTGATCATCACCGTTTCTGCACTGCTCTTGGGCTTGTGCCCACTCTGCCTCACCTGTTGGTTGCTTGACTTGCTCTTGTTGTACACTGCTATATATCTTTATACCTGCATGTTTTCTCTTGCTAGGTTGTGATCAGTGTACTGCCTTGCTATTATATACATCTGCATGTGAACTGGCCGTGTGGCCACTTGCTTGTGCTCGGAATGCGTGGTGACTTTGTGATCCACCCTGAGCTGTGTTCTCTTCTGCAGACTGGTCTTGTGACTGCTTGTTGTGTTTGTTGTCCCCTACTTTGCCTATGGGGGTGTGTCAGATTACAATTGTATCTCTAGGCTACAGTAGGGTCACTCCTTAGTGAGTACAACACTTTAGGGTTAGGTTTCCCCTACTTGTACTCACCTCTTGCCTAGTTCAATCATTCATTCCTAGTTCTATTCTTGACAGCAGGGGCGACGCGCGGCTCGTCAGGGCGGCGCGCGGGTGTGAAGATAGGAGCTTAAGCTAAGAAGCCATAGCTAGGTTTTAGGTTATATGAAAGAGAAATAGGAGAAGAAGGAGAGTTTCACTAGCAGCAATGAGGATACATATAGCAAACCCTAGATGGGTTGTACTCGCTATAGAGCACCCCACTACAGGCTAGAGAATAACATTCTGACACACCCCCATAGCCAAAGTGGGGTGTAATCAGTACAATGAGCAAGCAGGTATAGAGCAGGAGTTCACAAAGGTAAGCAAAGTTAGAGCTAATCACAGAGGGCAAGTGAGGAGGAGGAGAGACTGTGGAGGGAGAGAAGATGGGAGGCAACCCCGCGCCTCCGCTCCCCCCATCCACTGCTCCGCTGCCACCGCCTCCGCTGGCCGTCCGCGGCACCAGCGGGGCTTCCGCCGCCATGCTGCCCGGCGGTCGCTTGGGCTCGGGGGACCGGCGGAGCGCCGAGAGCTTCACATAGTGGCGCCTCTTAAAGCCCGTGGCCTTGACACGAAGCGGTTCCGTCTCGATATCCATGGACTCTCGTCACGCTGTCACTTCCCATCGACTTCCGTCACGCATCGGCTATGGACTTCCGTCACGCATCGGCTATGGACATCCGTCACGCATCACAAGGCAGACCTGGACACGGCCAGGCGCGGATACCCCACACCTCACGCACGTTGCCGCTGCCCGACGCGCGACGAGAGAGGCAAAGAGAGAGCAAGGCGGGAAAGAGAAAGAGGAGAGAAGGTAGAGGAGGTTGTAGGGGGTGAGGCGGGGGGGGTGGGAGGAGAGTGCGCAAGCAGCATCGAACGGAAGCGAGCGCCGTGGAAAGGACGCGGCCGAATGGAGGACAGGCTGAGTTGCTGTTGTGGTGGTCTGGATATGTATCGTGGCGCTGAGCTTGGTGTTGTCGCCTTTGTCAGCATAACAGCTGGTGGAAACGGTGTAAGCAACTTGAATTACGAATAGGCTCCCATCCGGACCTTTCCAGAAATGCACCACACACTATCCCTTACGTACCGAACTTTTCACCGAGGGCAGTTGGAACCAATGGGGCAGGAAGGAGAGGGGGCGGGGAGGAGGGGATATGTGAATCGCGGTTCAACGCTCCCGCAGCGAAAAGTATCTCACCATCATCACGTCACTTGTGGCCACGTGATCCCGATCGCAACCCTCGGGTCACACGGTGGACGCTCACCGTCGTCCGATTCAATCACGATTTGGAGGGATGGGATTTGCCCGGCTAAAGCGGTTGAGTACGATGCTGTTGCACTCTAAAGCGGTTTCTCGCGCCAGTACGAATATTCATTTGTGACACGCATCACCCAATCCAATCCGTGCACCTCCAAACCAAACCGGAATGGATGCAACAGGCAGACAGCAAAGCAGCCCAGCCCGCCTGAACCGCAGCTGTCCTCAGAGTCATAGCCCTAGTTTTCCTGCCTGCACGATTATGAGTCACCCTCGCACCTCTTTCCACATCCTCGCCACCCACCCCATGGCGCGCACCTCGTTCCACTCGTCTCGTTCGCTCCTCTCCTCGCGTGCGCCGTACAGTCGCGCGGATGGCTGCGGCATCCGCCGTGCTGCTGTGTGAGGTACCGCCGAGCACCGTCAGCGCGCCGGGCAGCGCGGAGACAGAGCGCGCCGAGCTCCGCGACCTCATGTCGTCGCCCGCTCGCCCACCGTTCGACTCCTCTCCGCGTGTCGGCGCGGACAATCCGCTTGCATTGCGCGTGCCGTCTACGTGCTGTAGGGTCTTCCCAGGCCTATGTCTGATCTTGAAGTCATATTCCTGCAGCTTCATTGCCCACCGTGCATTCCTGCCCGTCAACCCCGGCATCGTCATCAGCCATGTCAGGGGCTGGTGATCTGTTACCAAGGTGAACTCTCGGCCCTGCAAGTACACTCTGAAGTGCCCCACAGCCCATACTGCTGCCAACCCCTCTCCGATGTATGAGCTATACTGCGCCTCTGCTGAATTACAGCTTATGCTCGCGTATGCCACCACCTTCTCCTCTCCCTTCACCTCTTGACACAGTATCCCCCCCATCCCCTGGCTGCTCCTGTCGGTGTAGAGGGTGAACGGCTGGTCAGCGGCTGGAAGTTGCAGCACGATTGCTGTCTTCACTGCTGTCATCAAGTCCTGCAGCACCCCTTTTTGTGCCTCTCCCCACTCCCAGACCCTGTCCTCAGCTCTGTAGTCGACACACATCCTCCTGCTTAGTATCTCCCCTGTCAGGTCCTTCCTCGCAGCCACCACCGTTGGTGTAGCGTATTCTGATTCTGAGCGTCTAATCAGTCCTGCTTCCAGCAGCTCCTTGACCTTCTCTTTGCAGACTTCCTCATCTCCGTGCGGCATCTTCCTCCTGCGGTTAAATACCAGCTCCGTGCTATTCAATTTCAGCTCCATTTCCTTCACCTTGCACCGTCCCAACTCCTGCAGCGTGAAGGCAAAGCACTTCCTGTGCTTGTCTAGCAGCTCCCGCATGGCCTCCCTTCCTTCTTCACTCATCGCCTCCCCTACCGTCCACTGCTTTCTCTCCTCCTCCTTGCAGGTCCAAGCTCCTTGTGGGACCGGCGCTGCCGCCCCTCCCTCTGCTTCATGCCCCCAGCTCAAGACCGTCTCCCTCCACATCCTTTGAACCAACCACCTCATCATGTATCCGTCCATGGCGTTCCCCAGCGCCCTCCTCCTCTCCTCTTCACTCACCCCTGGGGCTGCTGTCACGTTCTCCCCATACCCCATGGCTAGCTCCCTTTCCAACGCCGTTGGTTCCTCCCACCGCCCTTGCCTGTTATCGTACACCAGTCCTGGCCCTGGCCTCCCCCCTTCCCATTTGTAGCCGGCTGCGCCCACATACGACACCAGGGTGGGCAGGGCCCTCCTGTCTCGTCCCACCTGGTTGCAAGGGTAGTGCTTGCTGTAGCCCTTCTGGCACACTGGTGCAGGAGTCCGCCCTGGTTCCAAGATGTCCAGCACCCTTCTCCCCGTTGCTCTCTTCGCCCCCTCCACCTCTTCTTGCAGTTTCAACACCCGGTCGACGTTCTGCCAATACATCCTCAGCCGGTGTGCATAAGACCCCGCCCTGGCTGCATCACAGCTGATCCCCTTCCCCAACTGTCTGCTGATCCTCTCTCTCACCAGCCGAATCGGCTCACGGCAATCCCCTTCTAGGTCCAAGTTCTCCAACAGGTACGCCACCCTTCCTTGTCTTTCTTGCAGCCATTCCAAGATGCGAAACAAACTCTCTATCAGCTTCGTTCTCGGGTCCTCCCCTCCCTTCCCTTTTCCAGCCCAATACACCCCTTGACATTCCCATCCCGCCACCAGCAGATCTACCTGCCCCCAGCTGGCCACCTGCGCCTCCGTCACCTGGCTCACGTCATGAAGGGTGCTGCCCATGGCGTCCCGAATCACCTCTGCACTCAGGAGCTCTGGGAACTCGGCCTGCAACCTCCATGCATGATGCTCCGCCCTCTTCCTCACCTCCGGCGCTTGTTCTACATATATCCACTGCTGCACTGCTATCCCATTCTTCACCACTGCTGCCAGCCCTGCCCCAATTCCCCCGAACAGCTCCACCAAGCGAATGGGCTGCTGCCAGTCGCTTTGCTTCCCTTGTTTATCCATCAGCTTCATCCTAGGCCCCCCTCTGATCTCCTCTGTCCCCACCTGTCCCCCTGTCTGCTGCCTCTCCGATGCTTCTCTTGCGCTGGCCTGGTATACCCTCTTCGGCTCCACTTTAACAAATTGCACCGGAAGCTGCCCCAAGGGTCCCTTCTTCCAATACCTCGTATGGAACTCCACCTTCTCATTCCAGGTGCAAATATGCATGCCCACTTCAAACACCATCTCCGTCCCTACCAACACATCAAAGTCCTCCGACTCGGAAATCCCACATTTGATCCTGATTTGGGTCTCATGCTCCCCTCCTGGCAACAGAGTCAGCTCTATGGGTGTCCGTGTGCATGGCATCCACTTCGGCTCCCCTCCCTCTGCTGTCATCACCAACATACCCTTCGCCACTTGCCTCTCTGGGGCCATCAGTCCTAACCGCTCTGCCATCCCCTTGCCCAGCATCACACTCTGTGCTCCAGTATCAATGATGGCCGTCTTCACCTGCTTCCCTTCTACCTCCATTGCTCCTGCCCCCACTAGTAGCACCGAAGTCTGACATGCGAGTCTCTCTTGCGGGTGGCGTGCTGGGGGTTTCTCCTGCGCCACAGGGTCTGGCTTGTGTCCTCGTTCACGTTCCTTCCTGCCGTGTTCCTGCCTGCCATCCCTGCCCCCGCTCCGTAGCCTCATCTCCTCTCTCCCCCTCCATGCCATCAGAACACACTGAGCGTCCGGCTCCACCTCCTCCCCTTCGTCATCTCTGGCGTACATTCCTGCCTCTGCCTCCCACCTTGGCCCCATGGCTTGCCGCTGCTACCCCACTCCCCACTGCCTGCTCCTGCTCCTTACACTGCGGTGTCAGAGTCCCTGACTGAGCGTCGAGAGCCTGAGACTCGTGCGTCCACCCCTGAGCGTCGAGAGCTTGTGTCTAGCTTTGACCTTGAGCCTGAGCCTAGAGCTGCTGTCCGTGCTCGTGTTCCTCGTGTTCGTCGTCAGCGTGCTCCGGCTGTCCCCGGCACTCACGATATGACACTCCGTCCTTCCTCTGTTCCTCAGCGTGTTGCCCTACCGTTACCTCCTGCGTCCTCTCTGCCTGACGTTGCTGACCCTCCGTCTGACCTTGCTCGTGCGTCCAGTCCGACTGTTACTCGCCTTCTTGCTACGGTTGTGACGGACCCTACGTTCTCGTCTCCTGCTGCGTCTGCCCTCATAGCTGAGCTCGTTGTCTTTGCTGCTGTGTACCGCCTAGACTACCTTGCGAGTCTTGTCTCTGACCCTGTCCCTGCCTGTCCTCCGTCCGTCGGGGGTGAGACTGCTCTTGGCTGTACTGCCCTTGGCTGTGACGTTCTTGAGGACAGACAGGAGGAGCTGGAGTGCCTTGCTGCCGCTTCACCTCATCACGCGACCATGCAACTTGCCCTTGAGGGAGACCCGGATGCACTTGACATCCCCACCCCGCGCTCCTACAGGGAGGCGATTTCGGGTGAGTACTCCTCTCAGTGGCAGACAGCCATGGACGCAGAGATGGCTTCCTGGAAGTCCACAGGCACCTACGTCGACGAGGTTCCCCCACCTGGGGCGAACATCGTAAGTGGCATGTGGATTTTCAGGGTGAAGCGGCCGCCGGGTTCTCCGCCTGCCTTCAAGGCACGTTACGTTGCTCGAGGCTTCAGTCAGCGCGAGGGGGTCGACTTCTTTCAGACCTTCTCCCCCACCCCGAAGATGACCACTCTTCGGGTGTTGCTACACGTTGCAGCTCAGCGTGACTACGAGCTGCACTCCCTCGACTTCTCGACAGCTTTCTTGCAGAGTAGCCTTCACGAGGCCATCTGGTTGCGCCGTCCACAGGGCTTCACTGGGTCGTTTCCTGAGTGTACCCAGTGGAGCCTACGACGACCAGTGTACGGCCTGCGTCAGGCGCCCTGTGAGTGGCACGACACACTGAGGACGACACTTGCGGCTCTTGGGTTTGCTCCTTCGACTGCTGACCCGTCGTTGTTTCTCCGCACCGACACTACTCTGCCGCCGTTCTACATCCTCGTGTACGTCGACGACTTGGTTTCTGCTACTGCTGACACTGAGGCACTGGCCCTAGTGAAGGCGGAGCTGCAGGAGAGACATACCTGCACTGACCTGGGTGAGCTGCGGAGCTATCTTGGCTTGCAGATCACCCGGGACAGAACACGGCGCACCATCACCCTCACTCAGTCACACATGGTGCACCAGGTCCTTCAGCGCTTCCGCTTCACTTGGTCCTCGCCACAGCCCACTCCTCTGTCTACCGGCCACTCGCTCTCAGCTCCACCTTCGGACGAGTCCGTAGAGCCGAGTGGTCCGTACCCAGAGCTTGTGGGTTGCCTCATGTACCTGATGGCGTGCACACGACCTGACCTCGCGTACCCTCTCAGCCTCCTGGCTCGCTACGTGGCACCTGGTCGACACAGAAAGGTGCACTTTGATGCTGCGAAGAGGGTACTGCGTTACTTGTGCAGCACATCGGGCATGTGGCTCATGCTTGGAGGACGGGGTTCGGTGGTCCTTCTTGGGCCGACGACCAGACGACTCTTCTGGGCCGACGACCAGACGACTCAGCGTTCGTCACAGGGTTACACCTTCAGTCTTGGCTCTGGTTCTGTCTCGTGGAGTTCCACTCGTTCTTCTTCTGTGCTTGGTTCCAGCTGTGAGGCCGAGATCTACGCTGGGGCCATGGCTGCACAGGAGCTACGCTGGCTGACCTACCTGCTGACCGACTTGGGGGAGCGGCCTCGTTCTCCTCCAGTTCTGTACGTCGACAACAAGGCAATGCTTGCCTTGTGTCGCGAGCAGAGACTGGAGCACAGAACGAAGCACATTGCTCTTCGCTACTTCCTTGCGCGTAAGCTGCAGCAGCGTTGTCAGCTGCGCCTTGCTTACGTGGCCTCTCGGGCCAACACTGCTGATGTCTTCACCAAGGCCCTTGGGTCTGGTGATCATCACCGTTTCTGCACTGCTCTTGGGCTTGTGCCCACTCTGCCTCACCTGTTGGTTGCTTGACTTGCTCTTGTTGTACACTGCTATATATCTTTATACCTGCATGTTTTCTCTTGCTAGGTTGTGATCAGTGTACTGCCTTGCTATTATATACATCTGCATGTGAACTGGCCGTGTGGCCACTTGCTTGTGCTCGGAATGCGTGGTGACTTTGTGATCCACCCTGAGCTGTGTTCTCTTCTGCAGACTGGTCTTGTGACTGCTTGTTGTGTTTGTTGTCCCCTACTTTGCCTATGGGGGTGTGTCAGATTACAATTGTATCTCTAGGCTACAGTAGGGTCACTCCTTAGTGAGTACAACACTTTAGGGTTAGGTTTCCCCTACTTGTACTCACCTCTTGCCTAGTTCAATCATTCATTCCTAGTTCTATTCTTGACAGCAGGGGCGACGCGCGGCTCGTCAGGGCGGCGCGCGGGTGTGAAGATAGGAGCTTAAGCTAAGAATCCATAGCTAGGTTTTAGGTTATATGAAAGAGAAATAGGAGAAGAAGGAGAGTTTCACTAGCAGCAATGAGGATACATATAGCAAACCCTAGATGGGTTGTACTCGCTATAGAGCACCCCACTACAGGCTAGAGAATAACATTCTGACACACCCCCATAGCCAAAGTGGGGTGTAATCAGTACAATGAGCAAGCAGGTATAGAGCAGGAGTTCACAAAGGTAAGCAAAGTTAGAGCTAATCACAGAGGGCAAGTGAGGAGGAGGAGAGACTGTGGAGGGAGAGAAGATGGGAGGCAACGACTGAAGCTGCAGAGGCACGGGCACCGGAGCGGCTGACTCAGAGGCTACCGAAGCAAGGGCGACGGACTACTGGAGTGACTGGCTCCGCGGCTATAGACGAGCGGCAGGAGCAACGGACCCACTGGCGACTGGTGCAACAGGCTCACTGGCTACCGAAGCAAGGGCGACGGACTACAGGCGCTGCAGGCGACAAGACAGCTACCTTCACACAACCTCCTCCAACTGCCCCACTCCCCTCTCACACACCCCATGTTCAAACCCTAGCTCCACTCCCACAGCACCCCCTTTAAGCCCTAAACCCTAGGCTCCCACACACCCACCCCCCTCAGTGACAGCTGCAGCAGTGGGAGACAAGGGAGGAGGAGGAGCAAGGGGAGGAACACATAACCGCCACCCCCACACCCGCCACCCCCACGCTCTGCACCCCACACCCCCAGCACCACGGAATGCACGGGGGGGGGGAGGGGTAGGGCCGCGACGAAGAAAGGAGGAGCCGAGGCGCGGTCCTGCCCCCGGGCGCCAGAGCAGGCGGCAGAAGGGGCGACGCGCGGGCCCCCCCAAGTTGCCCCTCCCGTCGCCTGTCGAGGTGACCTGAGGGGGCCGCGCGCGGCCCCCCAGGGCGTCGCGACGGGCGACGGGAAAAGGGCCAGGGCGGGGCCGCGACGGGGCCGAGACGAGGCCGCGACAGGCGTCGGGGCAGGGCCGCGACGGGGCCGCAACGGGGCCGCGACAAAGTCGCGGCGGGCGACGGGGCAGGGCCGGGGCGGCGCCGCGACAGGGCCACGACGGGGCGGCGTCGGGCGACGAGAGGGCGCGACGAGGGGCCGCGACGGGAGCCGCGACGGGGGGTCGCGACGGGGGGGGCCGCGACGTGGGGCCGCGACAGAGCCGCGGCGGGCGACGGGGCAGGGCCGGGGCGAGGCACCGCCGCGCGCCACGGGGCGCCCGACGGTCAGAAAACCACCGCGCGCCACGAGCGCGCGGCGGGAAGAAAAAAGGGCCGCGCGCCATAGGCGCGCGGCAGGCAGGCGCGCGCTCGAGGCGCGCGTTAGGCAGAGTAGTAGCAGCGGAAGCAGATGGGCTCACAGGCCAAGAGCGTAACAGCTCTGATTCCATGTGAAGATAGGAGCTTAAGCTAAGAAGCCATAGCTAGGTTTTAGGTTATATGAAAGAGAAATAGGAGAAGAAGGAGAGTTTCACTAGCAGCAATGAGGATACATATAGCAAACCCTAGATGGGTTGTACTCGCTATAGAGCACCCCACTACAGGCTAGAGAATAACATTCTGACAGCGGGCTGCAGAGGCAGCGCCCACGGGCTGCAGGGGCGAACGCGCGGGCTGCAGGGGCAGCACGCGGGCCACTGGGGCAGGCACGGCTGCAGGGGCAGCACGAACGCAGGGGCAGGCCCGGCTGCAGGGGCAGCACGGTCGCAGGGGCAGGCACGGCTGCAGGGGCAGCACGGTCGCAGGGGCAGCATGCGGGCTGCAAGGGCAGCGCGGCTGCAGGGGCAGCGTAGGAAGAAAAAAATACGGTTAGGGCAGGGCAGAACGTTCGGTGGGCCCTAGGAACGATTCTGCTCTAATACCATGTTAGAATAAGCAGGAATGAATGATTGAACTAGGCAAGAGGTGAGTACAAGTAGAGGAAACCTAACCCTAAAGTGTTGTACTCACTAAGGAGTGACCCTACTGTAGCCTAGAGATACAATTGTAATTTGACACCTACGATCTGATCTAACGCTCCTAAACGGCCCACCGGTAACCATGTGCTGCTGTTGCAGTTGTCGCTTGACCTTCTGAGAAAGGGAAGGAGTGGAAGGGGGGAGTCAAGCTCCTCGCTGCTCCTCGCTCCTCGTTGCTCCTTGCTTCTCCTTGTTGGTCCTCGTTCTATCCTCGCGATGCGCTGCTCCTTAGCTCCCGACTTCCTGCACGACAGAGAACGACTTAAAAAGACGTTAGTATCATACAAAACAAAGCCATCAGGAAAAATTACAACACATTACCGTGTGAGAGAGGTCCGCCGCGAGAGTCCTTGCTCCATGCTCCTCCAGCTTCAAGGCAAAGTCTTCTCTCCTCCTTCTTCGGTCTTCACCTTCGTTGCTCCGTCTGTCTAACACGCACAAGGAGAAAAGGAAAGACGTGAGTAAATCGGATAAACAAAAACACTAAAAATGGACAAAACTTACCAAGGCGAAGTCTTGTCTCCTCCTCGGTCGGTCTTCATCTTTGTTGCTCCGCCTGTCTAACACGCACAAGGAGAAAAGGAAAGACGTGGGTAAATCGGATAAATAAAAACACTTAAAATGGACGACACTTACCAAGGCGAAGTCTTGTCTCCTCCTTCTTCGGTCTTCACCTTCGTTGCTTCGCCTGTCTAACACGCACAAGGAGAAAAAGAAAGACGTAAGTAAATCGGGAAAATAAAAACACTAAAGAACGACACTTACCAAGGCGAAGTCTTATCTCCTCCTTCTTCGGTCTTCACCTTCGTTGCTCCGTCTGTCTAACACGCACAAGGAGAAAAGGAAAGACTTGAGTAAATCGGATAAACAAAAACGCAAAAAATGGGCAAAACTTACCAAGGCGAAGTCTTGTCTCCTCTTTCTTCGGTCTTCACCTTCGTTGCTCCGCCTATCTAACACGCACAAGGAGAAAAGGAAAGACGTGAGTAAATAGGATAAATAAAAACACTAAAAATGGACGACACTTACCAAGGCGAAGTCTTGTCTCGTCCTTCTTCGGTCTTCACCTTCGTTGCTCCGCCTGTCTAACACGCACAAGGAGAAAAAGAAAGACGTAAGTAGATCGGATAAATAAAAACACTAAAAAAGGACGACACTTACCAAGGTAAAGTCGCTCCTCGCACCTCGCTCCACTCGCTTCGCACACCACCAGCGCGACTCCTCCTGGACTCCTCCTTCTGAACGCACGAAGAATAAACGAAATAAGTAAGTGATCTCGGAAAGGATAAGAAGATATGAACAAGCAGAATAATAATAAAGCTGAAAACAAACTGAAAGAAACGATGCCAAATAAAACCGTGCGCCGTGCGTCGTGCGATGGGAGAAGCGCCGTCCGACGGCAAAGGTTCCGCCACCATTCGCCACGCTAGAGGGACCACCATTCCGCCGCGCCCGGCCGTGAAGATCAGTTCGAGAGACTCGCGTTGGAGCAGAAATCTTCCTCAGGCAACAAGCGTAGTAAAGGCTCAACCCAGGCAGCAGGCAGCTCGCTCACTCACGACTCTCTACCCAACCCGTCCCACCCGACTTCTCAACGCTGCCGCGTGCCATTGGGTTTTCGCCAGTACTAGCCGGAAGCCTTTCGGAAAGATTAGCTTGCTCGGTGAACAGAATGGTTCATAAATAGTCATGGAAGGGATGTGTGGGAAGGATCGAGCTGGTAGGAGAAGCGGAAGCGCGCTGAACCATGAGTAAACGCGTGCTCCTTCCTGCTCATTCATGGTCTTCCTTCTGACTCGACCCTTCCCTGACAACAAAGTTTGATTGTTTGGATGGCGGCCGGTGCGCGCGATGCAGAGTGCTTCAAACCAATTGTGATAGGTGTCATGAAGTATCGAGGTGTGGCCCTTGTGAAATGTTTAGAGCGTGGAACACCTGCTAGGGTTTTAGCGACGATCCTACGAATCAGTCGGCGATCTTACACAACAGTGTCCGATCTTACACAACAGTGTCCTACACAGTGACAATTGTAATCAGTGATAGCCAATCGAAATCATCGAAATCATGACTATACAAAAGTAGGTAGGATACTGTTCAGTAGGATTGCCAACTGTGCTTAAGATTGCCAACTGTTCTGTAAACTCTTACCCAGTTTGGCTCCATTTGCTGGGTGCAGTGCCGTGCGATGTAATGATGTGCTGTCATTTTGGCGGCCGCGGATTTCTGTTTGAATAGTAGGAACAGTTGGATGGTGGTGGAGTGACACCCTCAACGGCGACGATTTGCTTGGCATGGTATGGATGTGGCATCATGGCATCGCATGGTGATGGTGTGTATTATGGTATTAGCCAACGATTACCCACCCATGACTGCAGAGACTAGCATACTTCAGGAGGGAACTTCGAGCAGCAAACAAATTGTGGCGGCCCAATTGGTGTACGCTGTACGAGCGGATCCAATACCTGCACATTACAGTGTTTGACTGGGGTTGAAACACTCAACACGATTGTTGTCATTGGACTGTGCACCTTTGATTCACAGGCTGGTTTACTTTCGCTGTTTGGTTTGGTTTGGTTTCGTTTGGTTTGTTGCAATCGAAACTCTCGATGGCGCGTATTGCTGTTGTGGAGTTTTGGCATCCACCCAGGTTTGGATGATGGATGGAATACGTTTGGCACGGATGGACCTAGGGCAGGCTGGAACTTGTTAGGAGGAGCCATGGAATTTGGTTATTATTCTCCCGACGATAATGTTTTGCGTGAGGTGCGGGACGGCGGTGGTTGGGTTGGTCCAGAAATTAGTGCGTGATTGGGCAAGCAACCATTCAGCTGCCCTCGCAACCGGTTTTTCTGCTCGCAATCCGTGCTGGGCAGCTGAAATGCAAGGGGTGCTTGGCAAAATATTTGAGCGAACCAATAGCATTGAATGGCGTTTTTGCCATCGTGGCACAACCAGCTAGCACAGCCTTATCAACAATCTCAATCGTCCACCTCACATTCTTCCATCTCCCACACCTCGTTCTTCGAACCCTCATTTCCTAGTTATGCTCATCAAGGGTGGCTTGGATTACCTAACGTTAGTTTCGTCAGATTGAGGCACCGTGGATTAATTTCGCGTCGCATTCGTCAGATCTACTCCGTAATAGGTTACCCTTTCGTCTTGATCCTAAAGCCGCGACTTTAGTATCAGTGGCGACTTTAGTCTAGCTAATGACAGTCGCGCTATCCGTGGTCCTTCACACGTCTGGTACCGTAACAGTCATTCATATCGGGTGTTTTAATGGCGTGGTGTAAGTTGCGCGATTCAGGCGTTTGTCTGGAATTCAGTAGTTGTTTAGACCTGACGTTTTTTGGATAAGATAGCGATCTCAGTTTGCGGACGCATTAGCAATGTTTATTTCAGATGCTCGTCATGCGAACGCCCGACCAGTGACGATTTGAGCTCGCGTCGTTAGAGTCGCCTCAATGCGTCGCCTCGCCTCAGTGCGTCGCCTCGCCTCAGTGAGTCGCCTCGCCTCAGTGCGTCGCCTCGGTCCGTTAGGTAGGCGGAGGAAGCCTCAAGATGGCGGGTTGAACTTTGAGGCGCCTAAAAAATGGAAGCCTTAGGATCGCGTTTGCACAGGTTGGTTTGGGGATGAAGAGGGGAGGGGGAATGAGATGGTGAGAACCTGGCGGGAGGCCCCAGTTCTGTCGCCGTTAACGCTGGGGCACCTCCTGGAAGCCTTCGTCCGTTTTTCACCTCCCCCCGTTGCGCCTCTCGCCTCGTGACAGAAGACTGGTGAGAGGCGACGAGGCGGACTAGCCCCTTTCCCCGTTTCCCCTCCTCTTCCCCTCCCCTCGCTTCGCTTTTCCGCCACCCCTCCATTCTTCGCTCATCCCCCCCCCCCCCCCCCCCCCCCCCCCCCGCTGTCCCCTCATCTCCCCCCTCTCCGCTAATTTCCCAGCGATTTCCGCTTATCTCCCACCTCACTCACCCCTTATCCCCCCTCCGCTCTTCCCTCCTTCCTTCTCACTCCCCTCCCCGCCTCCCCCCCAATTCTCGCTCACCCCACATCCCCTTCCCCCACCATGCCTCCTCTCCCCCCTCACTCGCACCTCATCCCTCACTCCATCCACCCAGCGTTCCCCCCTTTCTTCCAGTCCTTTCCTCATATTTCCCCTCACTCACCCCTCGTTTCTCCCATCCATTCATCCCATACGTCCTTAATCCCCACTCCCTCCACCTCGAACCATTTGTTATTTCCCCTCTGCTCACCCATCATCTCCCTCCACGCACCTCCGTCTCCCACCCCTCATCTCCCCCCTCCCCCCAACCTCTCCTTGCTCTGCTCACGCCCCACACACCCTTCAACCCCCTAATCCCAAATGACCCTCATTTTGCCCGTCCCCTTGCCCTTCCTGCCCCTAACATTGTCATCCATCATCCTTACATCATTCATAAACAATGTTATCCATCAATATCACATAATTCAGCAATTTTCCCCTTCTCTCGTCTCCGCCCTCCCTCCCCAACCCCCCACCTCCCCTTCTCCCATTCCCTTTGTCCACCACGCTCCTCGTCGCTCCTCTGGCGGCTTGCTTGCCGTTGCAGCATGTGACTGGTTGCCTTGACACCACATTGTAATAACTCCCCAAGCATGCATTGCAGCCCACTAAACAAAACTCGACTTCTTTCAGACCTTCTCCCCCACCCCGAAGATGACCACTCTTCGGGTGTTGCTACACGTTGCAGCTCAGCGTGACTACGAGCTGCACTCCCTCGACTTCTCGACAGCTTTCTTGCAGGGTAGCCTTCACGAGGCCATCTGGTTGCGCCGTCCACAGGGCTTCACTGGGTCGTTTCCTAAGGGTACCCAGTGGAGCCTACGACGACCAGTGTACGGCCTGCGTCAGGCGCCCCGTGAGTGGCACGACACACTGAGGACGACACTTGCGGCTCTTGGGTTTGCTCCTTCGACTGCTGACCCGTCGCTGTTTCTCCGCACCGACACTACTCTGCCGCCGTTCTACATCCCCGTGTACGTCGACGACTTGTTTTTTGCTACTGCTGACACTGAGGCACTGGCCCTAGTGAAGGCGGAGCTGCAGGAGAGACATACCTGCACTGAGCTGGGTGAGCTGCGGAGCTATCTTGGCTTGCAGATCACCCGGGACAGACCACGGCGCACCATCACCCTCACTCAGTCACACATGGTGCACCAGGTCCTTCAGCGCTTCGGCTTCACTTGGTCCTCGCCACAGCCCACTCCTCTGTCTACCGGCCACTCGATCTCAGCTCCACCTTCGGACGAGTCCGTAGAGCCGAGTGGTCCGTACCCAGAGCTTGTGGGTTGCCTCATGTACCTGATGACGTGCACACGACCTGACCTCGCGTACCCTCTCAGCCTCCTGGCTCGCTACGTGGCACCTGGTCGACACCGAAAGGTGCACTTTGTCAGAATGTGATGTTTGTCTAGCCTGCAGTGGGGTACTCTATAGCTAGTAGAACCCAATTAGGGTTTCCTATATGTATCTCAACTGCTGCTAGTGAAAACCCCTCTTTCGTGTTTATCGTTTTAGCCTGCTATTTCGACATGCTATCAGAGCAGGTCGACCCTCCTGGGTCGATCCTGTGGGTGGGCCCCACCCAATGCTTCCGCCCTAAACCCTAAACCCTAAACCCTAAACCCTAAACCGCTGCGGTTTCCTGCTGTCCCCTGCCTGCCGCGCGCTCCGGGTGCGCGGCGATTTTTCATCCCGCCGCGCGCTCGGGGCGCGTGGCGGTTTTCTGCCCCGTCGAACCGCGCGTCGCCCCCTGTCGACCGTCGCGTCGCCCCCCGTCGCCCGACGCGGCCCGCGCGACCTGCGCCAGGCCCGCGCGCGACCTGTACGGGCTGCGCCAGGCCCGCGCGCGGCCCGTACGGGCTGCGCCAGGCCCGCGCGCGGCCCGTACGGGCTGCGCCAGGCCCGCGCGCGGCCCGGGCAGCCCGCGTGCGGTTCGTCCCGAGCTTCTGACCGCGCCCCACCCCCGCTGCTGCCCGCGCTCCTGTGTTAGGGTTTGGGGGTGGAGAGTATGGGGGTGCCGGGTGTGTGAGCCGTCCCCTGCCCCTCCTCCTCCTCCGTCTCCCACTGCTGCAGCTGCCGCTAAGGGGGGTGGATGTGTTGGAGCCGTCGGAGTGGTACGAGGGGGGTGGCGTGTGAGCGGTGCTAGTGGTTCAGCAGGGAGTGTGTGAAAGGGGTGTGGGACAGTTGGGGGAGGTTGACAGGAGGTGGCCGTTGTGACGTCTGCAGCGCCAGTAGTCCGGGGGTTGAGTACTCCGGTAGCCCAGCGAGCCTGCTGCTGCCAGTCGCCCGTGGGTCTGTTGCTCCTGCTGCTGCTTAGCGCGGAGCCAGTTACTCCTGTAGTCCGGAGGTTGAGTGCTCCGGTAGCCACCGTGCGCGCCGTTCCTGTTGCCCGTGTGTCTGCGGCTTCACCAGACGCCTCCTATCTCCACTCCTCTCACAGTTCCTCCTCCTCCTCACTTGCCCTCTGTGACAGCCTCTAGCTTTGCTTGTATTTGTGAACCTACTGCTCTGCGTGCTTGCTGTGCTGATTATACCCCACTTTGACTATGGGGGTGTGTCAGAATGTGATGTTTGTCTAGCCTGCAGTGGGGTACTCTATAGCGAGTACAACCCAATTAGGGTTTCCTATATGTATCTCAACTGCTGCTAGTGAAAACCCCTCTTTCGTGTTTATCGTTTTAGCCTACTATTTCGACACACTTTGATGCTGCGAAGAGGGTACTGCGTTACTTGTGCAGCACATCGGGCATGGGGCTCGTGCTTGGAGGACGGGGTTCGGTGGTCCTCACAGGAAACTGTTGTGAGATTACAATTGTATCTCTAGGCTACAGTAGGGTCACTCCTTAGTGAGTACAACACTTTAGGGTTAGGTTTTCCCTACTTGTACTCACATCTTGCCTAGTTCAATCATTCATTCCTAGTTCTATTCTTGACAACTCTAAGTCTGGCCAATGGTGGCCCACTTTGAGCCAGCACATGCGTTGTCAAGGCCGAAATTACGGTTTCGCCAGTTGGCAATCGGGATTCGGGAATCCCGGGTTACTGGAAAGGGGGGGTGGGGGAACTGGGGGGGCGGGGGGGGTATGGAACTCGCTTCAGGGTAAAACTCGTTATGGAATACGGGAACCCTTAGTCATCAGTGTGCCTAAAATGTAAACCCTGACACATCAGGGTATTCTTGACTCTTAAAAAAATTACCCTGGACCATCAGTGTTACTCCCAAAAACCACCCTGATTATCAGGGTATCAGGGTGATTTACACTGATAAAATTAGCCCTGGTCGGCATCCAAGGGGATGCGGCGGGACGTAATTTTTTATCCATGGCTCGCGCAAGCCATGGTTCAGCGCGTGGATCGTATCTGATTTGGTAGCACGGCATCACCCTGGTAGATCTGATCCGTGCGCTGAACCATGGCTTGCGCAAGCCATGGATAAAAAAATCCGTCCCGCCGCATCCCCTTGGATGCCGACGGGCTGACTTCCTCAAGATGAGGGGCGTGCCGTACACTCAGATAAAAGACCTTCATGGTTGCTTTTAATGCACGTCGCTGTTTTGCTACACACCAATTTCTTCTCCCCTTAGCAGCTTCCCAACTCCTTCACCCCTAAGCAGTTTCCCAACTCTTTCACTCTTTAGCATCTTCCCAACTCCTTCACCCCTTGGCAGCTTCCCAACAGCTTCACTCCTTAGCAACTTCCCAATTCCTTCACTGTTTAGCAGCTTTCCAAACCCTTCATCCCTTGGCGGTGTTCGCCAGCACTTTGGAAAGCAAAAACGACGGGATCAGGAAGGTCAGTCACGCCTTCCTGATCTAGGGTTCGTTAAGGTCCGTCAGCATGGTCAGCTCGTCAAAAATCGGCCGAACCTCTAATGCCGTCCGAACCTAATGGAAATCTTGGCGAACGCCCTCAATTTTCCTCCATTTCGGACGGCTTGATGGCATATGGAAATGGGGACTCAATTTCGTCCCCGGGCAAACATCGGGCCCCATGCCATTCCATCGCCATTCACCCTTTCACGGTGAATCGCAATGGGATGGCGACGTGATTGGGGATCGTGCGGACTCGAGAATTGACTGATGGACGAACACAATCCTGCCCAATTCTTTCCAAATCAGGCATACCAGTCGGGAATACAGTTTACCTTCAAATAGTTCACCCAAGGAAGAGATACGTGAAAAATGAATATTGTGCTAGACACATTTGCATTTACCATGTTAACATATACAATGTGAAAATGAATGTTGGTAAACGTAGCACAATTACCGTAAGTGCAGGTGTGGCATTAGTGATGCCCATGCCCCCTTTTCATCCATTCATCCATCCTTCCAACCAACCCACCCACATGATTGTCCAAAATCCTGAGGGGCAGCCCAACGATGTGGCATAGGCTGGGATCAAGCTCAAATTTCTAAAGGCTGTCTAAACGGAATTGGAGCACTGCAACAATCCCCCAATTCTAAGCGTATGCTGACGTGCACAACTTATCAAGGGAATGCAGTGAGAAAGAGCAGCTGATGATCATAGAGTCGAATGCCCCCACCCGCGTGGCTGGCCATCAGTCCATGACGATCTTCTTGGATTCGGGCATCTCCAACGGCTCAACGGACCTGAACGAATGTGATACAATGTGCGTGAAAGCATTCCCAAAAGTTAGTTGGGTCATTCTGCTATTTCAAGGCAGCAAGACACGTGGAAGGGGCTTGGGGCAACTCTTTCCATTTCGTCAAGTGTGGGGTTCAGATAAACAGAATGGGTAAAAGAAACTTAAATAAGATGGAGGGCACGCGCATTCCACCCGTAATCCACAGCTGAACCGCGCCCGAACGACACGCAAGCTACAGCGGACCATGCGCAAGCCACACGCACCTCTCTTGGAGCTGCTCCTCGCCGGCATCAGGGTCGTAGTTGGGGTCGTTCTTATCCAGAGCGGCCGCCACGGGCTCGAACTCCGCTCCAACATTTCCCCACGTGTGCTTCCCTCCGCCCCCCCCTAAGAAAGGCAGGGTCAGAAATAAACGAAGTCACATTCTACATCCATTAAAAACAGCTCGGGTGGCCGTCGAGGAACAAATGAATTGACGACACGCTTTATAAAATTGGAATGCGATTCTTCCATTGAGAAGAGAACAGATTTGTAAGTGATTCACTGAGTAAATACCTTTTTTGGGATCTCCGCGAACGCCAGTTCCTACACAGGACACGGACGAGATGTATAGAAGACAGGAGATTAACAACCGTCAGTGCACAGGACAATCACAACTATTCTTCGGTTTTTGTGTATATACGTATTTCCCAGAAATATATCTCAGCGAATCCGTACCATCTCAGCGAATCCGTACCAGAATGGCGTTCCATCCGCTCTATCCCTTTCTGCACGTTCTTCTTGTGCTCATTCTCCTGCTGATGGCTCTCGTGATGGTGAGCAGGCTTCATGGTTCCAGGGTTAACGGCTTGAACCTAATACAGAGAGAACCGTTTACCGAGAGTCGCCTATACGCTCGTCTAGTCCTAGCCTGGAAATCGAACAGAGCCTAATGAAGATGGAATACGCTGTGCAATGAATGAGATAGGAGCTAGCTGTGTTCTTGGTGCTGAAAATTGTCTCGGAAAAATATGTCGCATTCCCCCCCTATTTCTCTCTGCTTGAGATTTGCGAGGTGAAAAGAAAATCTGGCAGGTTGAGCGGGATTGCAGGGCCCCGCATGCTGGACATTGTTGACACATGTGATGGGGCTTGCCAGCATCAGGCAGATGTAAGTAGGTTTGATCTGGCGTCATGCCACGTGTGTTTCCAAGAAAACTGCACACATGGCGCCCTGAGAGCTAGTGTTTGTGTTGCGTCAGCAGGAGTGGCAGAGTCAGCAGGTGACACGGTCGCCAGCACCAGTAAGGTGACTCAAGTGTTCTACCTAGTGTGCTGGCGACCACGTGAGGTGTCTTGTCAAAATCTGCTCCGATATACTACTGCTGCATGACTCACAGACAGTGCGCAATCACATGAACAAACTTCGCACCAAAGCCATGCGATTGCAAAAGTCAAGTTCTTATCCTAGCTACTGAAATGTAAGATGCCTCATTGTTCACTACCAGGACCTGTATCGAACTCGCAATCGACAAAAGTACTGCTGTGTTTGGGAGAAATTCCGCTGGCACTGATCAGCCCTATGCTGGCTTGTGTTGGACAACTGCCCGCCACGGCTGGATCACTGGGTGTAACTCATCCTCGTTGATTCATCGACACGTCACAACAGGCTCTCCCAACCACAGGGTAGCGAAGCGAAGCCCCCATGAGTAGTTACCACCTACGCTGTTCATTTCGCTTCACGGGAATTTCTGCTGTAACATTCGGTGATTTGTTCGCGATGTCTCGACTTACAGGTGGTAGCATGTCGTCCCACATGTCACACGCCAGCATCCTCGCGCAGAGGAAATCGGGGAAGGAGCGACAGGTGCTGGGTCTTCCAGCTTGCCATCGCTCAACCAGCCAGACCGAAGGCGCCGCCGTCTTGTTCAGCCAGTCACAAACCTGGGAAGCTCAAGCCAATATCTAAACCGTTGAAGCTTTCGGAGGATCTCTTGAACTTCAATCCTGCGGCACAGGTGCAGGGATTAGGATTTGTTGCACAAGACCTAGTGGCCACGAGGTGTGCGGCACGCGAGCCCCACCTTGGGAATCTCTTCTCCTCCCACCACCGCAGAACCGAACTCCACATGCCCAACAATTAGGGAGACCTGCACTGAAACACTCCGGGGATTTCATTTCACTGAAACGCTCCTCTGACCACCGCCGGCAGCTGCGTAAATTCCTCTCGCCACTGCCTGCCGATCATTGTTATCTCTTGCTCTCGAGGAAGTACCACTGACCTAACTGTTTCCGTGTTCACAAAGACCATCGTAAGACTTAGTAACTTCATCTACTGTCGGCCTCATGGCTAGTTTAAATCAAGAAGGTTCAGAGTGGCGTGCTAATGGCACATCCGATAAAGGCACTATTTTGGTCACTGGAGGCGCAGGATACATTGGAAGCCACACCTGCGTCCAACTATTAGAGGAGGGCTATAGGTAATGCACACAGGACATCATCTCGTGCGGAAATTACAGCAAACGTTGCGTTTTAAGTCTTCAGGACTCAGTTTTCGGAAGCCTTGCGCTTCAGGAATGAATATCCAGGAACGTCACTAGGCAATACTCCACGCTAGTTCGTCGCTTGATAAAAGTTTCAAACCATTTTGGTGCTATGCTCAGCTGTCTGACGCGGTTTGGTGCGGTGCGCTTGTGTCGTGTAGGGTAGTGGTGGTGGACAATCTCGATAACTCCTCCGAGGAAGCTATCACTCGCGTCGTGGAGCTGACCGGCGACAAGGGAAGAAATCTGACCTTCTTCAAGGTAGGACGGTTACTTTCCATCTCGCGATTCGCCTCGCGTCGTCAAGTCGTCCGAGGGGTAGAGCTGACTGTCGGTTTGGGTTGCTCATGCGTGTTCGTGCTTGCGCAGGTTGATCTGTTGGACCGTCCTCTTCTGGAGGAGGTTTTTAAGCACACTGCGTGAGTCCACGACCCCAGCACGAGCATCGAGATCCCTCTTGCATTCAGCATCCTTGTCCAGTCATTGACTACAGCCGTTTTTTTTGTTGCAAATCTGTGACTGCGTCGGCCTTCGCGTCTCCTGTTTTTTTACATTCGTTTCTGGCCATGACTTCATTTTCGTTTCATTTCCTAACAATCTTCCATCTCTCAGTTTCGACGCCGTGATTCACTTCGCGGGGCTCAAGGCGGTGGGCGAGAGCGTGCAGCAGCCGCTACGGTACTACCACAACAACATCACGGGCACCATCGTGCTGCTGGAGCTCATGGCGCAGTACGGCTGTAGCAAGGTGAGCTCATGGCGCAGTACGGCTGTAGCAAGGTGAGCTCATGGCGCAGTACGGCTGTAGCAAGGTGAGCTCATGGCGCAGTACGGCTGTAGCAAGGTGAGCTCATGGCGCAGTACGGCTGTAGCAAGGTGAGCTCATGGCGCAGTACGGCTGTAGCAAGGTGAGCTCATGGCGCAGTACGGCTGTAGCAAGGTGAGCTCATGGCGCAGTACGGCTGTAGCAAGGTGAGCTCATGGCGCAGTACGGCTGTAGCAAGGTGAGCTCATGGCGCAGTACGGCTGTAGCAAGGTGAGCTCATGGCGCAGTACGGCTGTAGCAAGGTGAGCTCATGGCGCAGCACGGCTGTAGCAAGGTGAGCTCATGGCGCAGTACGGCTGTAGCAAGGTGAGCTCATGGCGCAGTACGGCTGTAGCAAGGTGAGCTCATGGCGCAGTACGGCTGTAGCAAGGTGAGCTCATGGCGCAGTAAGGCTGTAGCAAGGTGAGCTCATGGCGCAGTACGGCTGTAGCAAGGTGAGCTCATGGCGCAGTACGGCTGTAGCAAGGTGAAATGAACGCGCAGAATTGCCGTTTTTTTACTGTAACAGATATATTCAACCAAAGGATCACTTTACCACAAGAAGAGTGTCGTTTGTGACTCTCCGACCCGATTCCATGGATATGCAGGAGGTGTCTCATATGTGGTTGAATCGGCTGCGACTCCCCATCCCGTTCCCATGGCTGTGCGTGCAGATAGTGTTCTCATCATCCGCCACGGTGTACGGGCAGCCCAAGAGGGTGCCGTGCACAGAGGAGGACGAGCTGCAGACGCTCAACCCATACGGCCGAACCAAAGTGAGTCCACACACTCCCCTCCGTGACATAATCTGACTTAAATAAAAGAACCGCGCACGGAGCAGGACGAGCAGCGAACGCTGGACCCAAATGGCTGAACCAAGGTGTGCTCCGTCCCTCACTTTCTGCGCACGTCGCACCTGTACAAGTGCGCACTTGCTGCCCGTGCCCCGTCACCCCTTGCCCGTCACTGCCTTCCCTCACCCCCTTGCACGCCCCGCGTTCCGTTCTCTGGCGTTTTGCTGCACTTAGAGAACATCCTGCAGGACATGCAGGCAGCGTCGCCAGGTTTCGTAGTTGACTCGACATGCAGGCGGCGTCACCGGGGTGGCAGGTTTCTGAGTCTTGACTCGACCCCGCTTTCCTGTTGCCTGCGCCCCTCCCCCGCTCTCCCTTGTTCAGCTGTACATAGAGAACATGCTGCGGGACATGCAGGCGGCGTCAGCGGGGTGGCAGGTGCTGCTGCTGCGGTACTTCAACCCCGTGGGCGCGCACCCGTCGGGGCGCATAGGCGAGGACCCCCAGGGCATCCCCAACAACCTCATGCCCTTCATCCAGCAGGTCGCCGTGGGCCGCCGCCCGTTCCTCTCCGTGTTTGGGGATGACTATCCCACGCGCGACGGCACAGGGGTGAGTCGGGGGGATGAGGGTGGGAGTGATGGTGTGGGGACGGAGAGGACGTGTGGGATGCACGTGAGGTTTGTTCAGCTAGGAAAGGCCGCAAGGCGCGGACCCCCAGGGCATCGCCAACAGCCTTATGTCGTTCATCCCTCCATTTATGTCGAAGTCATACTACCACGCTCTACCACTCCCACATTTGCTTCGAAACCCCACCAGGTGCGGGATTACATCCACGTCATGGACCTCGCAGCAGGCCACACAGCAGCACTACTCCCACCTCACCTGCCATATTCTCTCCCATTCACCTCCATACACCCTCCGCACTTGCAACAAAACCCCACCAGGTGCGGGACTACATCCACGTCATGGACCTTGCAGCAGGCCACACTGCAGCACTTCGCAAGATCTTCACCACGCCCACCCTCACCTGCGACGTCTACAACCTCGGCACGGGGCGCGGGCAGTCCGTGCTGGAGATGGTAGCAGGCTTTGAGAAGGCTTCCGGCAGGGAGATTCCAGTCAAGATGTGCCCCAGGCGACCGGGCGACTGCTCTGAGGTCTATGCGCTGACGGATAAGGCTGAGAGGGAGCTGAAATGGAGGGCGGGTTTGACTCTGGATGATATGTGCCGGGGTCAATGGAACTGGGCTAGGGATAACCCGTGGGGTTATTCGAACCCGCCTGAGGAGGCGCAAGCAGAGCAAGTAGTGGTTGTGGAGGGGGAAGGAGAGGGTAAAGGCGGAAAAGCAGAGGCGGCTAAGGGGAGTCCTGTGAGTGAGCCACGCACGCCGCCCCTCCTGCCGGCCAGTCCTGAGACGAATGTGAATTCGAGCGAATCGGCGACAAGCTCGGCGGGGTCTGCTCCTTCGCCTTGTGTGCTGGATTCTACACCTCCTGTTGTGGCACATAAGGGGTCGCTTGTTCGCGCTGGGTCTGGGTCGAGTGTGGACTCGTTAGAAGAGCTGACTCAACTGGGGGGTTCTCAAGCAGTAGCGTGATTCTGATAAACTTGTTTTCTGCTGTGAGGGGTTTTATACGTTTGGATTATGATTTGTGGTGTTATGTTCCTATACAGTTTTGCTAGCCTTGCTGGTGTTATGCTTGGTACGAAATATTTTGGTGTAACTTATGCTGAGAATACTTGTACCGTTGGATCAAGTGGTGTAGTCTTCAACATAATTCAGCACTAATTCGCTGTGCTCAGGCTCGTCGCAGGTTGTACATTGCTTCAAAAGTTGTGCTCCACTGTACTCGCCCGCTGCTGTCGCATCGTCATCACGGATTCTCCGGACAAGGTCTGAAGCTCTGCGCCTCAGCCGTTTCTTGACGTCAGCACGGGCTTCGGATCTGAGCCAATCATGCGTCGGCCATCTGCCTACCGCCGTTCGTCGTCCAAGCCTACGCATAGCGCCTCGAAGCATTCCGCCCAATCCGCCGTTAGTCCGCCAAGGCTGATCCCCGCACGCCTAAACCGCCGCTAGCGAGCCGAATCGAGAGCCAGCCTGTCAGCGTGTCGGCGAGCCCACGCATCCACGTGTCCACGTGTCGTGCCATGGACACGTACACGCAGGCGCTCAAGGTGCTCTCTCTCGAGCGCGCCGCTTTCCCCGATGCCAGCGCTTCCGCCAACGCTTCTCCGCACCCCGCGGGGAGCGTCCGTCAGGGTTCACTTCCCGGCCATTGGCGGCGCAGGCGGGGCGGAAGGACTTCCGCGCGAGGGGGACGGGGGGAGGCGTCTGGCGGAAAGCGCGCGCACAGGAGCCAGTCGGAGAAGAAGCCGCAAGCCAGCCTGATGCCTCCGCTTTCCCCCATCTCCCCGACCTCCGCGCGTGCTGCGGACGTAACCCCCATACGCGGACACCCTGTCAGCGCCTTGCGCGCGGAAACCTTTCCGGGAAGCGCTGTCGCGGTGCTATCGGCGCAAGAAGTATCCCCCGCAGGGGCGGCGGCGGAGGGGGGTCTAGACGGCAGGTGGCGGCGGCAGCGGCTCGCAGGACGGCAGATTGCATGGGCGGCGGCTCCCGCGGAAGGGGAACTTTCTCCTTCCGCTGGTTGCAGGGAGACAGGGATGGGGGGAAGAGTGGGGGAGGCGCAGGGAGAGGCGCAAGGGGAAGCAGACGTGGTGGAGGTGGTTGGGGGTGGGGGGGAAGGGGGAACGGGGAGCGGAGATGCGGCAGCAGGGGGAGAGAATGGGAGTGTCGATCTGATAAAGGGCAAAAAGGATGGGCGAATGGGGGAACAAAGGGGCCGGGTGAGCGGTGGGAAGGGGCTAAGAGCGTGGGACGTGGCGGGGGGCGATGGTCAGCGGGCGGGGGAGAGGGCCGCAGGTCGAGCAGGGGGAACAGAAGGCAGGATAGGGGAAGGGGGGGACTGCGAAGAGAGCAAGGAAGGGGGGAGCGCGGATGATGGGAAGGAGGAGGAAGAGCAGGAGGAGGAGGAGGGAGAGGAGGACGAGGAGGAGGAGGAGGAAGAGGAGGAGGAGGAGGAGGAAGAGGAGGAGGAGGAAGGGGAGGAGGAGGAAAGGGAGGAGGGGGGGAAGCAGGAGGGGGTGGGTGGTGTGGGGAGAGCAGGGAAGCAGCCGAGCGGGCAGGCGGCAGTAGAGGCACAGATGTTTGTGAGTGACGCGAGACAGGCTTCTAGTCAACACCTGTCAGTGGGAGGAGCATCAGCACAAGCAGCACCGGTGCAAGCAGCATCAGCACAAGCAGCATCAGCACAAGCAGCATCAGCACAAGCAGCATCAGCACAAGCAGCATCAGCACAAGCAGCACCGGTGCAAGCAGCATCAGCACAAGCAGCATCAGCACAAGCAGCATCAGCACAAGCAGCATCAGCACAAGCAGCATCAGCACAAGCAGCGTCAGCACAGCAGCCCTTGACGATACACTCTCAGCCGCTACGTAGGGAGCAGAGGGAGGAAGTCGTGGGAGCAGTGTGGGCTATTGAGCGGAAGCAAGAGGCTGCAGGGGAATGTGCGTCACAGCAGCCATGGGAGGTGCCCTCCAGGACGCACGGCGCAGCACAGGCGGGCGGTGCTGCTGTGGGCGGTTCTGATGGTTACAGCGCATGCCGTGACTCCATGGTGAAGCAGGAGCATGTGCATATGCCGTCTGATGAACATGGGCATGGGTACGGGCATGGGCATGGGCGTGGGAACAGGGATGGGCATGGGCATAGGCATGAGAAGCACGAACCTCATGTGTCTCATAGGACAATTCATCAGCAGCAGGCAACCAGTGCCCCTCGCTCCTCCTCCCACCCATCACCCATCACACACTCCCAACCGCCACCACACACACCGCACGCACAGCGCCCACCACAACCACTGCTGCCGCCACAGCAGCAACAGATATCACAGCAGCAGCAGCCACAATCACAGCAGCATCAACAGCTGGCTGTCCCCAGCCCCGCTGCTGCTGCTGCTGCTGCTGCTGTGGCCACTCCAAGGCCGCGGCCAAGCGAGAGCTTCTGGGCCCACGTGGAGGGCTTCTTCCGCCCTGTCACCACTGCTGACGTGGCGCTGCTCTCCCCTGCTGCTTACGTGGCACACTTCAGCCGCATCACGGAGCGAGATCCCACCTTTGCCCTGCCGCCTGCAGGCCACCGCCCCCGCTTAGACCACCGCTCGGTGCTGACCTCAAAGGGGCGCGCACAGGAAGGGGGGGCACATGCAGTGATGGCAGTGGTGCCACGGCAGGGGGGGGAACAGGGGCTTGGGAAGGGAGAGGGGACGTGGAGGGGGAATGGAGTAGGAGATGGGCGTTTGGGGGGGCAGGGGGGTGAGCAAAGGGCGGGGGAGCGTGGGCAGGGGGGAGCGGAGGGAGAGGGGGGACAGGCGGGAATGCAGGTGCAGGGGCAGCAGTTGCAGCAGCAGCAGGTGGAGCAGCAGCAGCGAGGCCAGCAGCAGCCGCAGAAGCGGCGGAGGCAGAGGCAGCAGGGAGGGGCAGCGAGGGCTGAGGGGAGCGATAGGCAGCTGAGGAAGAGGAGGGGGGCGCAGGTGGGGGAGGGGGGGAATGCTGCTGCTGCAGGGGGCAGGGCTGGGGTGAGTGACGGTGCAGTGAGTAGTGCTGTTGGGGTGGGTGGTGGCGATGTGACTGTGGTGGTGCCTGGGAGTAAGAGGCGGCGCACACGACTGGGTGGCGGTGGGGGTGGCGGTGGGGGTGGCGGTGGGGGTGGTGGGGGTGCTGGTGCTGGTGCTGGTTGTGTTGCTAGTGGTGGGGGGGGTGCTGGTGCTGCTGGTGGTGGGGGTGGTGGTGGTGGTGGTGGTGGGGGTGCTGGTGTTACTGTTTCTGGTGCTGGTGCTGCAGCTGCTAGTGAGAGGCAATCTGGCTCTGTTACTGCTGACCCAGCGGCTGATAGCCGGATGCATGTGGGGGAACCTGGCGTTGCTGCTGACTGTGCTGCAAGGGGCCCTACTCCTGCTGCTGCTTCTGTTGACTGTGTTGTCACGACTGCGGTGGATGCAGCTGCTAATTCCAAGAATGCCATTGCCAGTGATGCCAGTGGGACTCATGATTGCAGTGTGGATGCTGGTGGGGCACGTGGCGATGCTGCTGGCACTGCTGCTCATCCTGTAGCCTTACCTCTTGCTCCTTGTGGTGCCGGTGCCATTACCACTGCTGCTGCTCCTGCTTCTGCTGCAGCGGCTGCTGTTCCTGCTGGTGATATTGCTGCTTTATCTGCGTGTGATCCGCCTGCCTCTGCTGGAAGCGGGAGGGGGGGGAAGAAGGCGGGTCGAGGAAGGCCCAGGGGAGCAGCAGCAAGAGCAGAGAAGGAGGAGGGGATGTTGGTGACTCTCGTGTCTCCCCCACTTTTGCAGGCAATTGCTCAAGCCGTGGGAAGGGGGAGGCAGGGAGGAGCGAAGGGAGGGGCGGAGGGAGTGGGGAAGGGAGGGGAGGAGGGAGCTAAGGAGGAGGAGGAGGAGGAGGAGGGGGGAGGGGAGGGGGAGGCGTGTGATGTGTGCTGCCAGACGGAGAGCGACGATGCAAACCCGATAGTGTTCTGCGATGGCTGTGATGTGGCTGTTCACCGCCAGTGCTACGGCATCCCCCCTGCTGCCCTGCTACCCGTGGGGGGAGAGGAACGGACGAGAGAAAAGGGGGAGGGAGCGCAGGAGCAGGGAGGGGGGGAGCACAGTAGGGATGAAGAGGAGGAGGAAGAGGCAAGTCTACCGTGGCTGTGTGCGCGGTGCAGCAGCAGCCGGCCTGCTCAGGTGCGCTGTGCGCTCTGCCCCGTGCTCTCCGGTGCCTTCAAACCCGCTCTCCCTGGCGCTCCTCCCTCCGCTTCCTTGGAACCCGCTGCACCAGCTGGTTTGCCAGCAGCCGTGGCAGCACCCACGCCACCAGCACCCGCACAAGACGCACATGGGCCGCAGCAGCAGCAGCAACGAGGGGAGCAACAACAGCAACAGCACCATCCGGCTCAGCACCACCAGCAGCAGCAGCAGCAGCAGCATGAGCAGCAGGAGCAGAAGGACGAGCAGCAGGATGACCAGCAAGATGAGCTGTTTGCGCATCTGTTCTGCAGCCAGTGGGTGCCGGAGACGTACGTGGGCGATCCAGAGAGCATGCAGCCCGTGTGCAACGTGGGGGGCGTCAGTCAGGAGCGCCGCCGCATGCTGTGCTGCCTGTGCCGCTCCAAGGAGGGTACTTGCATCCAATGCAGCCATGGTGAGTGGTGGATAAGCCACGGTGAGTGGTGGATAAGCCACGGTGGGTTGAATGAAGCATCCTGTGCACCCCGTGTGCAACGTGGCAAAGGTCAGTCAGGAGTGCTGTTGCATGCTGTGCTGCCTGTGCCGCTTGAAGCAGGGCTCGTGCGTACAGTGCAGTGCACCCACGGTGGGTTGAAGTCCATGTTATGCTGTGAGTGGTTGATCCATGGTGGGTTGACCGCAGTGCTGCGCTTTGAGTCTTGTGTTTCAGCCATGGTGGGTTGACCGCAGTGCTGCGCTTTGAGTCTTGTGTTTCAGCCATGGTGGGTTGACCGCAGTGCTGCGCTTTGAGTCTTGTGTTTCAGCCATGGTGGGTTGGATGGAGCAGCCTTCTGGTTGTTACTAAATGCACTCACTTCGCATATCCCCCCTCTGCTATCCATTCTCGCTTCTCCTTTTTTCCCCCAGGCATGTGCGCAGTGCCCTTCCACCCCATGTGCGCGCGCCAGGGGGGCCTGCTCATGACCCTCTCCGCCTCCCCCTGCTCCCCCCGCGTGCTCCTGAAGGCCTTCTGCCCCCGCCACTCCGCCCTGCGCCTCCCCCCCCTGCTGCAGCAGCTGCAGGCAGGGGGGGGCGGAGGGGGAGGGAAAGGGGGAGAGGGTGAGGAGGCGGGGAAGACAGGCGGAAGGGTGGGGCGCGGTGCAGGGACGGTGGGGGAGAGGGGACAAGGGGGCGGAGGGAAGGAAGAGAAGATGGATGGGGGGATTGAAAGGGGAGTGGTGGGAGAGGGGTGGGTGGGAGGGGAGAAGGGAATTAGGGGGGTTGAGAAACATGGAGAGGAGGGGGATGAGGGAGAGGAGGAGAGTGAGGAAGAAGGGGATGGAGGGGAGGACGGAGGGGAGGAGGCAGGAGGAAGGGGAGGAGAGGGGGGTGGGTCACAAGGGCGCTTGGAGGATAAGAAGGGATTGTTCAGGTCAGAGGGTAGTGGGCAGGAGCGAACAGCTTCTGAGAGGCACGGAGGAGAGAGATCAGATTGTGGTGAAGAGGGAGAGAGGGACGGAGGAAATGGAATGCTGGTGGAGAGAGAGGAGGGAGGGAGAAGAGAAGTAAAGGGACAGGAGGGAGGAGGAGAGGAGGGAGCGAGAGAAAAGGGAGAAGCTGATTCAAGGGAGAAAGGGAAGGAGGATACGCATACAGGAAGGGGGACGAACAGTGGAGATGTTGGGTCCTGTGCCGGTGGTGGTTGTGGTGATGCTGATGCTGCACGTGGTGATGCTGTAATGAAGAATGCAAGTGGGTTAAGAACAGCAGCAGAGGCAGCGGCAGGGCAGGCAGCAGCAGCAGAGCAGGCAGCAGGGGAGACAGCAGTGGTAGAGGAGTCAGATGATGACGATGATGTGGTGGTGCTGGTGGAAGAGGGATCAGGGAGGGAGGAGGTGGACGCAGCAGCAGCAGGGACAAGGGGTTGCCTGCCAGAGGCATCAGGAAGGAGTGTGCGCAGCGAAGCAAGGCCCAATGCTAGTGCTGCAGGTGCTGTGATGCCAGTTGCACGTGCTGATGTGGCACAAGTGACGTGTGCTGCTGATATGGCGCCAGCAAAGCAAGCCCAGGCTGACGTGGAGTGGCCCAGATGGGAGGGCGCTGCTGCGCTGGCGCTGAGTCAGCAGGTGCGGTGCCACGCGTACGTGCGTGGATATGCAGAAATACTGCAGGCGTCAGATAACGTGGGGAGGAGGGCGTCAGGTGAAGAGGCGATAACGATAATGGACTCCAAGAAGAAGGAGGGGGTGGTGGAGAGGAAGATGGTGGCTGATCGTTGTGTACGGCATGTGAAGGATGAAAGGGAGGAAGATGGGGAAGGGCAGGAGGAGGAGGGGAGAAGAGGCGTTGGGGAGCAAGTGAAGCAAGGGGAGGAGCACAAAGCGAGCAGGAGGCAGCAGGGAGCGCAGCTGATCCATTTAGATGGTGCACTGGTGCAGGTGGCATCAGAGGGAGGTACACCTGAGGACGAGGTCACATCCGAGCTCATCATAGCACAGACCCAGCTGCTGTCCGTCCTGCACACCCTCTCCCACCGCTCTCAACACCTGCTGCACCGCATGCTACCGTGCCTGCAGGCGGAGAGGCAAGCAGCAGAGGCGCAGCAGCAGGGGAAGGCGGCAGTGGAAGAGTACCTGGGCGTGCTGAGGGAGCAGCGCAAGCAGGGGCGGCGGGACCGGCGGGAGAGAGAGGCTCAGGCCGTGCTGGCGGCGGCTGAAGCTGCTGCTGCTGCTTCCCCCCGTGTGGGGCATCTGAAGAGGGACCCTGGGGGACCTGCTGGGGTAGGTGCTGCTGGGGTGGGTGCTGCTGGTGTGGGTGCTGCTGCTCCTGCTAGTCCTCTGGCCGTTTCTGCTCTTGCTGCTGCTGGCCCTGCTGCAGGTGCTGCTGCTGCTGCTGCTGCTGCTGCTACTGCTGCTGCTGCGGGTATGGGTGGTGCTGGGGGTGGTGTGTCTCCGTCTTGGGTGCTTGGTGTGAGGGCGTGGGGAAGGGGATGGGGAGGAGGGAGAGGGAGAGCGGGACTGGGAATGACGAGGCTGGGGGGTGCATTTGGCAGTCCTGCTGCTGCTTCTCCTGCTGCTGCTTCTCCTGCTGCTGCTGACAGTGGTACTGCCACTGCTGCAGCGGTTGGTGGTGTTGGTGCTGCCAGTGGTGTTGGTGGTGGTGGTGGTGGTGGTGGTGCAAGTGCGGCTGCTGATGCAGGGCGAGTGCAAGCATCCCCCTTGGCGTCCCGCCCCTCCCTCTTCCCCTCTGCATCAGCTCGCCCTGGGCTTGCCGATGCTGCCATAGGGGTGAGGGGGAGAGGTGCGTGGGGCCGGGGAAGGGGCAGGGGGCGTGGGGCATGGACAGGGGGAGGGAGAGGGCGAGTGGGGGGGAGAGTTGGGGGAAGAGGAGGGGGGAGAGTGGGAGGGAGAGTGGGTTGGGGCAGGAGAATGGATGTATCTTCGGGGTTGTTGAATGGTGTGGGTGTTGAGGGGGATGGACAGATGAAGAGTGATGCAGTGAGGTATGGGGAGGTGGGGGAGGCAGTAGAGGAGGGGGAGGAAGGGGAGCGCAATGGGGAAGGTGAGGGAGAGGAGGGGGGTTTGTGGAGGGAGTGTGGGGCGTGCTGGCAGAGGGAGTGTGGGCCGCACAGGAGCATGGTTGAGTGTGGAAAGTGCCACGTGGCAGTTCACCATTGGTGTTATGGCGTGCCTGAAGGGAGGTCGGGGCCGTGGTTGTGCCAGGTGTGCCGCTGGGATTGGGTGGTGAAGGGGGAAGAGAGGGACAGGCATCAACAGCAGGATAAGCAGAAGCAGGAGCAGGTGGAGCAGCAAGAGGAGTGGCAGCAGGAATGGCAGGGGTCACCGCAGTCCCACTCACCTGCACCCCCCCACCCGCCTCCCCTCCCTTCAGCAATGCTCCCTCCCTCCCATGTGTCCTGCGCCCTCTGCTCTCCTGCTGCGTCCTTGGGCGCTGCTGGGCAGAGGAAGCAGGGTGATGATGGGGAGAAGAGGGGCGAGAGGGAGGAGGGCGGCGAGTGGGGAGAGAGGGTGAAGCAGAGTGCGGAGGCACGGCGGCGACAGGGAGGAGTGGCAGCAGCAGTGTTGGGGGAGGTGGAAAGGGAGAGGGGAGCGGGGGTGAGTGGGGAGGGAGGAGGGAAGAGGAGAGGGGATGGGTTGACGGGGGGAGAGGGAGTGAGAGTGGAGGGGGGCTGTAGAGAAGTGGAGGTTTTGCTTCCAAGAGAAGGCACTTCGCAGGAAGGAGAGACAGGGGGAGAGAGGAAGACGGAGGAGGGAGTGAGGAGGGATGGGGCGGTGGAAAGAGGAGGTGGATGGGGGAGTGATGGAAATGAGGAGACTGGGGGCTTGGGTGGGAGCAGGGAGGGGAAGGGGAACGGGAGGGTGGGGGATGCGGGGCAAGCGGCATTGAAACGAACGGAGCAGGCCGAGTGGGTGCATCTGCTGTGCGCTCAGGTATGTCACTCACTCACTTGGTCACTCACTGTCCCACTCGCTCACTCACTCATTCATTCACTCATCTTTGAAGCTGAGTATCTTCTTCCGCACCATTATCTCCCCTCTGCCTCCCTTGTTCTTCCAGGTGTTGTTTCCCGACTGTGCTGTGCTCGGTGCGTCTGAGGATGCGCCCCTCAGCCTTACTGTGAGTCGAGCAGAGGATACGCCACTGAGACTTGGTAGCAGGCACGCATTGCAACCACTCAATGCAGCACTTGGTGAAAGCACTCGCTACAATCACGAGTTGCGAGCACTTCCATTCAAGCACAGACTGTCCAAGGAAATACACACGCGTGCCAAGGCCCTTCAATCCCTCTGTCACGCTGTCCCCTTCACGTGCTTTCTCCTTGCCTCTCTTCCTTTCCCTCTCTTCCTTTCCCTTTCTTCCTCTTCCCCTCTTTCCCATCCCAATCTCTCCCATCGCCTCTTTCCCGCTCACCCGCTTTCCTACTCAATCTCTTTGCCCAATCCCCCTCTCTCCTCCTTTCCCCCCTTCACCTTTCACCACGGACCATCAGGGCGCCATCCCTCCCAGCACGCAGCATCACCGCTGCTGCTTCTGCCACTCCTCATCTATGCAACCATGCTCCCAGGTGCGGATGGAACATTGCAGGGGGGCTGGCAGGGGTGTGAAACGGTTCTAGTCTAGAGGGTTGAAAGGAATGGCAGATTGGAGTGTGAAGGAGGTGCGGGGGTTAAGGAAGAAGGTCGTCTATCCTCATCTTCTGTGTCTTCTCTTACATTATATCCCCTCCATTATATTTCCTCCCATGTATCTTCGCTCCTGTACCTGTCTCCACGTACTCTTCTCCTTCGCTTGTCTCCTCTCATCCTGCCTCGGTTTTTTTCACTTATCCCCCATTACCTTTTCCCCATTTTCCCATGCCCCCATCCCCCATTCCACCTCCCTCAGTGCGCCATGCCAGGCTGTCCCCGTGTAATGCACCCCATGTGTGCGCGCCACTGCTCTCGCCTCACCACTCCCCACCCACCTTCAGAGCGGCCTCACACACCCTCTCCCATCTTCACCCCACCCTTGCCTCCCTCTGCCACCGCTGCCACCTCCACTACCCCCGCCGCTGCCCCCACCACTACCCCTCCCACTGCCCTTGCCATTGTCCCCGCCTCTCTTGCTCCTCCCCCAACAACCTGTCCCACCGCTGGTATCACCGCTGTTGATTCTCCTGGCATTGCAGCACCTGCTGCTATTCCCCCACCTCCTCCTCTCTCCTCCACTCCTTCGACCATTCCTCTCTCCTCTCTCGCAACAGCACTCCCTCCTCCTCCACCACCCACTGCCACCACCTCAGTTCCTGTCAAACCCCCTCAGGCAACTCTGAAAATTCTCTTGTACTGCCCAGAGCATGCAGCAGCTTCCGGCATCCGAAAACTCGACCCCCATTTCCAGCAATCCCGCCTCCCCAGTAGCACCTCCCTGCTCCCCTCCAGTGCACCTCTGTTGCCGTCAAAGCGCCAAGCTTCAGTTTCCTTCGCCAATCACGAGGATCAGAAGAGACGCTGTGTGGGAGTGGCTGAGGGGGAGGGTGGGGATGATGATAGACTGGGTAGGGTGATGGTAGGTGGAGCACCCAGACAGGCATGTGGAGCGGAACAGGGCTCACAAGAAAAGCAAGCAGGGGGTGTGACGACTAGGCCATTGTTGAAGGTAAGGCAAGCATTGTGTGTGGTAATTGCCATCGCAATACGTCTTTTTGGTGTTAAGCTATACATCATGGGCTATGCATGTTTGCTTATGTGTGCATGCTTGTGCCCCTGTGTGCTCCTGTGCCTCTCTCTATGCTTGCAGCTGCAGTTATCATACATCGCTACACATGCGGCAGCGCGTGCCCTAAATGCACGCTTGCCTCCAGGCTATCGATACGTGCCCGTCACTAAACTCGATAATCACTAACACGATCTAGTGTCACAGTAAACACAAAGCATGACTGTATGTTGTCTGTAACAGGGATAATAAGCGGTGTATTGACTGTACCGAGGGAGGCGAAGCTTTTTGTAGCGAAGTGGAAGGATCGAGACCCGACAGCTGGAGGGACAGTTCGGCGGTACAGGAGGAATTGTGGCATGACATGCATACGCCGCGCGAGTACAGTGATGGGTGCTGGAATTGGGGTTTCAGGAACAGTGACGCGTGTGGGAAAGGGGAGGGGTGGCGAGTGAAAAGGGGAAGGACTGGGAAGCAACGGTGTGGATTCTTCGTGTACATATGTGGGCTGAGAGGAACGATGCCGATTGCATGCGTGTCGGATGACTGAATGTGTGCGATGCTTGGTGTGCTTGCTGGCTCGGGCGTGTGTGTGCAGGTTCAGGCCTCCCTCCGCCCACAAGGCAGTGAATCAGTAGCTAGCGTAGCTTGTGAATGTGTACATAGGTGCTAAGCTAGCTATCAATCCCCTGCTTCTTTGTTTGTTTTCTCATACTACTGGATTGGTGTGTGCCATATTTCCAAGCATAGCTAGCCGTACCGAGAAGCCTGTCGATGGGTTGGTGGTCGGTGGTCAGCTGGAATACTTTTACCTGCTCGAGAACCCCGACTTCGCCACAGATCCGAGGGAGCCGGTGAGGGCCGCATATCAGAAGGTGACCTCCCAGCTGGGGGCAGGTGTGGCGATGGATGCGGCGCAGGCTGGAGCAAGGGCGCACCGGGACCGCCGCTACTAGCAGAACGGCATCTCGGAGGGACGCCTACGCCTGGAGCTCTCCAAACTGGCGCGGCCGGAAGCCAGGCTGGTGCGAGACATACTGGAGGCTAACCGGCAGGAGGCGCCGGTGCTGTACCCTGACCACCCGGCCCTATACCGCTGCAACACGCCAGGGGAGCCCCGTCAAGCGTGGCCAACCATGGTGGCATACCAGAGGTCATACGCGTTCCAAAAGAGGGAAGGAGTACCCGGCCCTGGGATGGTGAAGGACACGCGGACAGGAGAATGGGGAGTGCCAACGGCGGTGGAAAGGGAGCTGGCAATGGGATTCCTGCCGGGCGCGAGCGCCGCGGAAGGCGTGGCAGAATGGGAGCGTGTGCGGGCGCTGGGGCAGGCAATGGACGTCCAGGCGATGGAGTGGCTGCTACACACGGTGGAAGTGCAACTGCTGCTATGGGACATGGAGACCCGCGTAGAGGAGACCGAGTGGTGGGCGGAGGGAAGTGGGCCGAACAGCGAAGCGCGGTCAAGGCTGGATGACCTGAAATGGAGGCTGGGCAGGCTGACAGAAGCGGAAGAAGAAGTGCGCAAGCGAGGGTGGCCCCCTGCAGAGGAAGACCACGTGGCCGTGAGGAGCAAGGTGGCGAAGAGGAGTTGCACCGTGCAGGGATACATGGCGCTGACGAAGGAAGCGAAGGAGCCAGAAGCCGAGCAGAGGGCAGCCGAGGCACCGACCGAAGAGGAATGGGAAGTGGGGGAAGCGCTCTCGCCGGAACAAGGGAAGGAGATGAGAGCGATGCTGCAGCGCCACCGCCGAGCGTTCGCGTTCTCGCTGAAAGAGCTCGGCCGGAGCAAGATCGGCGAGATGAAGATCGACCTCACCTCCGAGACGCCGAACTTCCAGCGCAAGCGGCGCATGACTAGGGCGGACGAGGAGGTGTGCAAGGAGAAGTGCAGAGAGCTGCTGGAGGCGGGGCTGATTCGCCGATCAACCTCGGAGTACGTGGCAGCCACCGTCGTGGCGGCCAGAAAGGACTTGACGGGAGAGGTGCTCTCGCGGAGAATGTGCGGGGACTATCGTGATCTCAACAAGATCACGAAGGCCAACCGTTACCCGATGCCGACGCCAGAAGATCTCTTCGATAAGCTGGAAGGCGCAACGGCCTTCTCAACACTGGACCTGCGGCAGGGTTTCAACCAGATACAGATACGAGAAGAGGATAAGGCGAAGACAGCGTTCCACGGAGTGGACGAGCTGTGGGAGTGGAACGGCATGCCGTTCGGGATGAAGAATTCCTCGGCATTCTTCCAGCAGGTCATGGACACGGTGTTACGTGGGATCGACTGCGCAGCCTGCTACATAGATGACGTGATCGTGTTCAGCAAGACGCCGGAGCAGCACATTGCAGACGTGGAAAGAGTGCTGGGGGCAATCATGGAAGCAGGACTGACGTGCCACCCGAACAAGTGCAAGTTCGGAGAACGCACGGTGCGGTACCTGGGCTTCGAGGTCGCTGAAGGGACCCTCTCGATACAGGAAGCAAAGGTGGCCATCCTGGACAAGGTCGCGGCGCCCACGGACCGGAGCAGGCTGCGGGCGGTGCTGGGGTTTTTTAACTACTATCGGAAGTTCGTGCCGAACTTCAGCAAGCGAGCGTCGCCACTGAATCACCTCCTGAGGGAGAGCACCCCCTGGAAGTGGGGAGAGGAGGAGGATCGGGCGATGAAGGATCTGATGGGTGCGGTCAAGACGGGGCCCGTACTAGTACTGCCAAAGCGAGACCGAGCATTCGTGCTGTATACAGATTGGAGCAGCCTGGGCATTGGGGCGGTGCTCTGCCAGGAGATGGAGCAGGGAGAGAGGGTGGTCGCCTTTGCAAGCAGGAGCTGTAGCCCAACCGAGGCGAACTACAGCTCGTACGAGGGAGAAGGGCTAGCGGCAGTATGGGCGGTGAACCACTTTCGGGTGTATCTGCAAGGGAGCCCGTTCACCCTCGTCACCGACCACCAGCCCCTGACCTGGTTAATGACGAACCAGACACTGACCGGGAGGAATGCGCGGTGGACCATGCAGCTCCAGGAATACGACTTCAAGATCCGCCACCGCCCGGGAAAAACCCTACAGCACGTGGACGGCCTGTCCCGCAACCCACCTCCAGCGGAAGGACCGAAAGGAGCAGGCAAGGAAGAGGGCTCCCCGGCGATGTGTCTGGCGGCGATGGCCAGGGGGATGCAGGAGTCCGATGCGGCAAAGTACCGGGGAACAGGGCCGGAAGACGTGTGGAGCGATCAGGAAGCCCTGCGCTGGGTGAAGGGAGAGACGGAGGCAGAAGAGGAGGTCAGCGACCGAGCCAGGGCACGCGGGCAGCACTACCGCTGGCATCAGCACCAGTTACAGGTGCAGAGCAAGGAGGGGTGGAAGGTAGTGCCGGCACCAGAGGAGAGGAGGGCCCTGATCGAGAAGGTGCACAGCCAGTTGGGGCACTACGGGCACGTCCGCACTGCGCAGCTGGTGACCACTAGCTGATGGTGGGCGGGGATGCATCGCCAAGTGCGAGAAGTGGTGTCAGACTGCGAGCTGTGCAGCCGCAACAAGGCGCAGCTGGAGAGGGAGCAACAAGAACTGCAATCCCTGCCTATCATGGGGCTGGGATACCGGTGGTCCCTGGATCTAGCGGGGGAGATGCCTTTGAGCCGCAAGAACAAGCGATACGTGCTGGTTATGATCGAGCACGTGTCGAAGTGGGTCGAAGTGCGGGCCTTAAGCAGCAAGAGCTCGGAGCTAATTGCAGAAGCCTTCATAGACCAGGTGGTGACACGATTCGGTGCGTGCGGAGAGGTTCTGACGGATCAGGGAACGGAGTTCAAGGGAGCGTTCGACAAAATGCTGAAAGAGACGGGGATCGCGCACCGCCGCACCTCAATGTGAAAGTAAGCAGTAGAAGAAGGCGCCATAGCTAGGAAAGCCCTAGCTAGGCAAGAAACAGTTTAGGCAAAGAAGGAGAGGTTGCACTAGCAAGAATGAGGATACAAATAGCAAACCCTAGAAGGGTTGTACTCGCTATAGAGCACCCCACTACAGGCTAGAGCATAATATTCTGACACACCCCCATAGCCAAAGTGGGGTGTAATCAGCAGAGCAAGCAAAGCAGAACAAGCTCAGGGTGGATCACAATGTCACCACACATTCTGAGCACAAGTTCAGGAAGCAATAGTTTAAAGTTCACAATTATGAGCAAAGCTAGTGGTAGTCACAACGGGCAAGTGAGGAGGAGGAGGGACAGTGAGAGGAGAGGAGATAGGAGGCGACGGCTGAAGCTGCAGACACACGGGCAACAGGAGGCACACTGGCACAGCGGCTACCGGAACAGCGCTCCGGACTACTGGAGTAACTGGCCCCGCGGCTAAAAGTAGCGGCAGACGAGCAACGGACCCACGGGCGACTGGCACAGGTGGCTACGACTGGGCTACCGGAGCAACTCCCCGGACTACAGGTGCTGCTGGCGACACGACGGCAACCTCCGTTCAACCTCCCCCAAACAGTACCACCCCCCCTGACACACACCCCCTGCTTCACCCCTAGCTCCACTCCCCCTTCACCCCCCCTTAGTACCACTCCGACGGCTCCAACAGGTCCACCCCCCTTCAGCGGCAGCTGCAGCACAGGGAGACGGAGGAGGAGGAGGAGCAGGGAACGGCACACAGAAGCTGCACCCCCATACCCCCCACCCCCAAACCCTAATCCAGGAGAACAGGCAGAAGGAGGGGCGGGGCGCCTTCAGAAGCACGGGGGACAGCGGGGAGGACAGGGGCAGCGAAGAACGGGCCGCCCACGGGCCTGGCACAGCCTCCCGAACCGCGCGCAGGCGGCCCGAGCCGCGCGCGGGCCTGGCGCAGCCCGTACGGGCCGCGCGCGGGCCTGGCGCAGCCCGTACGGGCCGCGCGCCGGCTGTACGGGCCGCGCGCAGGCCACGACGGGCGACGGGGGGCGACGCGCGGGTCCCCGTCGCCCGTCGTAGCGCCTCCTGGGGGCGACGCGCCGAGTGACGGGGCAGAAACCCGTCGCGCGCCTCGGGGCGCACGGCGGGCAGAAAACCGCCGCGCGCCTCGGGGCGCACGGCGGGCTGAAAAACCCTAATTTCGACGCCGCGCACCACGGGGCGCGCGGCGGACAGGGAGTAGCAGTAGCAGCGGAAGCAGTGAGGTGGGGCCCACAGGCCAGGAGCATATCGCTCTGATACCATGTGAAAGTAAGCAGTAGAAGAAGGCGCCATAGCTAGGAAAGCCCTAGCTAGGCAAGAAACAGTTTAGGCAAAGAAGGAGAGGTTGCACTAGCAAGAATGAGGATACAAATAGCAAACCCTAGAAGGGTTGTACTCGCTATAGAGCACCCCACTACAGGCTAGAGCATAATATTCTGACACTCAAGGTATCACCCGCAGTCGGACGGGTTGACAGAGCGGATGGTGCAGACGATAAAAAGAGGGTTGCGCGCATATGGGGAGGGCCACAAACGCGACTGGGACCAAGAGCTGCACTGGATCGTGGCGGGCTATCGGTTCAGTAAGCAGGCGGCACTGAGAGACTACTCACCGTACTACCTGCTGTATGGCAAGCAACCGATCCTGCCGGTCAACGCGCCCAAGGTCCTCACCGACGTGGTGACCGCCGGAACGGCCGAGAACTGGGCAGCGCTGGCAGACTGCCGCGCCAGGTACCTGAAGAAGGTGATGCCAGCGGCCCTGGAGAATCTGCACACGGCCCAGCTGAGGGATGCCAAGAGGTACCAGCAGAGGCAGCTGCAGACCGGAACCGGGAAGGGGAAGGGGGTAGCAGAGGGGACGGAGGTGTACCTTCGCAAGGCAAGGAAGGATACACTGGATGTGGGGCTATCCACGGAGCGATGGGTGGTGAAAGAAGTCAAACCGTCCGGGGTGTTGGTGCTGGAGTCAGAGGGAGGGGAAATGAGGAAAGATCACATGACCAACGTGGCTAAGGCGACCGGGACCAAGATGGGGGTAATTCCTAGGGACCAGCAGCAGGAGCCAGGCCGGTCTCGGAAGGGGGCAAGTGGCTGATCCGCAGGAGATAGCGAGGGGCAGAAGTCAGAGGGGAGTGAGGAGGAATACACGAGACATGGCCGAGAGGGAGGAATGGGGAGGAAGGGAGATTGCAGTGGGACCCAGAGGGGGAGGAGGAGTCATCCATGAAGCTCAGTGAGGAGAGGAGCCTATGGCATCCGACACTAGTCACTAACAAATCGTCATAATGACCGCCCATAGATGTGCAGCTGTGATTGCACATTTTTGTACAGAGTGGATAGAGTATAGGAGACGTAGGAGGCAATTCTATCGTATTGTGTAGAGGGTGCTGTGGTCTCACATGCCAGGCTTTCACTCAAGTTGGAGCTATATTTCCAAGGATATTCCAATGATATTCCAGACTCATTGTAATCATTTCTGTAGATGCTTTTTGAATTCAGTACCGATGCACCAACCCGCTACAGGCTCGTCTCCATCACATCGCGGGATGATCGGAGTTCCCTTTGCCCGCCGAAGCTATTTGTCAGTCAGCTCAAACCACCCCGCGAATTCCCGAATCCCGATCCCCCCTTCCTCCACAAAAGTGTTCCGCGACTTCCCAGCACCCTACGCCGTTTCCCCCCCCTCCTCCCGCTTTTTCCCCCGCGCGCTCGTTCACCTGCTCTAAGCGCATCTCATGTTTCCCTTCCGCTCGCCATGGGCCATCAAATCCGGAGTCGATGAAACACCTGGTAAATAGGTATTTAGGAACCAGCAGCTATTTAGCTTGACGTGAACGTGCGCCGTTGCCGTAGTTACTGCAGCATCGCCTTAGTATCGCCGTTTCTTCGTGATGCACGTGCCTCTGCCACATCTATAGTCTCATAAAGGCGTGGTGATTACACTTCCCCTTTGACGCTGCTTCCGAGGTGTCCCTTCAATATTCATTTATCTAGTAGCAATTCTCCTAGCGCTAAATGGCAGCGTCCTCCCTCAGACCAGCAGTCAACCAGCTTCGGTTCTTCTCATCCGCCGACGCTGCATCTCCTTCCGCACGTCAGAACACTGCGTGCATGGCGATGGCTCCCAGCGCATCGATCTCCCCCCGCTGCACCCATCAACCTAATCTACGTTTTCAGACTAGTACCAAATCTCGTTCGCGGAGTAACATCACCAGTTCCTTCTTTGGAGATTCTCTGCCTCGGTTTCAACCGGCGTCCATTCCTGCAGCATCAGGCCTCCAACCGCAGCGGAAGGTCGCCAGACGGAAGCTCTGGAGCTCGCCGCAGGCGGTGTTCCAATGGGGAAAGCGGCCGGAGTACAAGGGAACGCCACCACGTGTCATAGTGGTGACTTCGGGAAAAGGCGGCGTGGGAAAGACGACAATGGTAGCTAATATCGGAATGTGCCTGGCTCGGTTGGAGTTTAAAGTCGTCGCGATAGACTGCGACGTGGGTCTCAGGAACCTCGACTTGCTCTTAGGGATGGAAGCTAGGGTATTCCACACCGTTCAAGATGTGTTGGCAGGGGAGGCTCGTCTTGATCAGGCGCTTGTACGCGATAAGCGCGTCCCCAATTTCGAGCTTCTTTGCATTTCCAAACCTCGGTCCAAAATCGATTTGAATTTCAGCGGCAAGTCGCTGATTCTCCTAGTGGAAGCCTTAAGAGAGCGCGAGGAGGGGTGCCCAGATTTCATTCTCCTGGACTGTCCAGCGGGAATCGAAGCTGGTTTCATAACGGCAATTACGCCGGCCAACGAGGCGATTATCGTGACCACGCCGGACGTGACGTGTCTGAGGGATGCGGACAGGGTTGCGGGGCTGTTGGAGTGCGACGGCATAACGAACGTGTCACTGCTGGTGAACCGCGTGCAGGCAGATCTGATCAAGCAAGGCCAGATGATGTCCGTTGGGGACGTCAGGGAAATGCTCGTGAGTTCACTGGGCCCACACCTCTCCTTCCCCCTCCCTCCCTAGCCCACCTCCCCCTTTCCCCCACCCGCCCGTTTCCTTCCAACTCCTCCTTCCTTTCCTTTGGGAGTAAATTGTGGGTGCTGTGTTGTGCATGCGAAAGAACCCTCAACTGATGGAGGTTTGTTAAGTATGTCGCTAGGAAAATGGGTGAATTGGCTGAGAGTCTGTGTATTCCTGAATCACTGTTTTGGGCCACTTGGTTGACTGCTAGGGACACCACTGTGTGCTATACTGTAGGTCCATTGACGATCTGACCTCCTCTCCCCTCCCTCCCTTCTTTCGTTTCTCCCCATCCCTTCACTCCTCCCGCACCCCTCTTGCACTGATGTGTCGTTGTGACCAAGCAGGGACTTCCGCTGTTGGGGGTTATTCCGGAAGACACAGCAACCATTGGTGCATCCAACCAGGGAATGCCGCTTGTGCTGAAGAAGCCACCTACCATGGCAGGCCTGGCAATGGAGGCTGCAGCTTGGCGGCTGGCTCAAGGGGAGCAGATGGATGTGGTTGTGCTTCCAGAGGAGAAGAAAGGGTTTCTCGCCTTTTAGCTTAGGCTTGCCCGCGATGGACAAAATCCACAGTTGATGGAACGGTTGTCATGTTTAGAATGTAGGCAGTGGATGAGAAAATAGAACCTGCTTTGTGCAACCTGATTTCCCTGGTTGCATATGGGGAGCTAAACCCAGTATTCATATTCACCATGAGCATGATCAGTTTTACTGGCAGCCCCCAGTGCTGTGTCCTTCCCAGCACTGTGGTCTTGTGTTTCTCCATCAACCAGAATGTGCAACTCGCTCTGTTTGGGATTTAGTACTGCAGTTACATGTACCCAACTGGGCTATGGAGCCTAAAGCTCAACACCATATGCAACTAAGTCGTCCCATTGCCAAGTTCAAATGAGTAGCATGAACAAAGAGATAATTGCCAAAATCCCTAAACTAATCTTACTACTCTTGCCTGACTGAGTTAGAGGGCGGGAGGCATTTGAGGCCTTCCACCGAGGAACGACAAAAAGCCAGCTGAGTCCGAATCATCCAAAAAGAGGTCATCTGGAACCCTGAATGCTGCATGCACGGTGATGGCCACGGCGCCTATCACAACCCCGGACATGAGAATGGAGCCCACTGATGTCAGTCCGAAGACGACAACTACGGAGATTACCACCATTCCGAGAAACTTTTCCCGCTCGTTCACCATTCTTCCAGCGACAATGATCGGCTCCGTGCGGACCATGAACACGTACACCCAGCCAGATCCGAGAAGACCCAGCCACAAGATAGCTGTTGGGTTCCAGAGCATGCTGAGGACGACAACTGCGATGAGAATGCCCAGGTAATTGGCCCGAAAGTAGCCCAGGTTCTTGCGAATCCGGCTGAGAGCGTCATTCAGACTCTCCGGTTTGGCTAAACTGGAGCGGTCAATGAGCTCGTTCCATGGACGCTGCTGAGCGGTGGCTGCGGCATATGACTCCTGAACTTTGGTTATAAGAGACCGTACAGCGGAAGCCGATGGGTTCCCAGCCATGGAGGCTCCTGGAGCAACAGCTGCCATGAAATGACACTGTCTCGAGCTGTTCAATCAAAGCTAGATTATAAATGCACGAGAATGGCAGGCCTGAGTGAAGAGTTGGCAGTGAATCGAGGTAGGAGACAGTAACTGTTTGCCAAGCACGAAGAGCGATCTGCAAGTCTGCGAAAGTAGTAATCCTTGGTGAGCTAAGAAACTGTGAAAGAAATGCTTCAAATCTGGTTGTTGCGGAGCAGAAGCCAGTGCATATGTAGTAGGGTCCTGACGAGTTTGATGGCGGAAACCAAGGGAGGTGTATGATGACAACACCGAGGCACGGAGGTGCACAGACGGAGCTGACACAGCCTAGCAAGCGGTACGCGTTTCGGAGATTTGATGTGAGGCAGCGTCTGATTGGTCGTGAGGGAATTTGAGGACCTAAGCAGCACCGAACCTCGGCAATGCCAGAAACGCGAGTGTAGGTTGGGCGCGTAGGGGTTCGGCGAATTCTCTGTGTGCAGGTTCGGACCCGACCTGCAGCTTGGCTCAACGGCCAAATCTTGGTTTTTGCCACCTCTGTGTTTTGTGGCCTGGGTGAGCAACTTCGAGGGGTAACATCTGTCTTCGCACGGCAATATCGCCGAAGTGTGTAGTGCCGCTGCAAGCTAATCTACAGAACGGTCGGTCACAACAGCCTACCGAATTCTCCCTGCCAGTCAGGTTTAGCAAAGCTAGCAGGTGAAGGTAGCTTGATTAAAAAACATATAAACTGCTATGGCGTCTGCTCCTGGAGGCGCGGTAGAGGGAAATCCCACGGGGATACGGGCGGTTGTAGCGAAAATCCAGGATTCTTATCGGAACGCCATAGCGCAGCAGCGGCCATGGAGCGAGCTGACGGATCGATCGCTGTTCGCGAGACCCGAAAATCTTAACGACGCGCTTGGTAGAATTCGCAAAAATACCAGTTACTTTCAGGCAAATTACCTCTCGATCCTTATTGTGGTCATCATACTCTGCATGCTCTGGAATCCGACTGCCATTCTCTGGCTAGCTCTCCTCGCAGCCGCTTGGGTATATATCTTCATGGCTCGTACCGATGCACTGATCATCGCTGGAAGGACGCTTAACGAACGCGAGAAGTTCCTCGCCATGGCGGTCATATCCATCGTCATCGTCTTCGGGCTGACGTCCGTCGGATCTATTCTCATGTCGGGTCTGGTGATGGGTGCTGCTGCGATCGCCGCGCACGCCGCTCTCAGGGTCCCTGATGACCTTTTCCTGGATGACAATGAATCTGGAAGCTTCCTGTCATTCCTTGGAGGAAGAAGTACTGTTCCCATGCCAACGGCCATTTGAGACGATTTGTCCATCCGTCGGATGCAGCTTTTTCGAGGTCAGCCTTCGCCGATCCCTGCGGTTATCTGATGCAAGTACTGGAGTTGATTACGTCTGCTCTTGTTGTCACTGCAACTGATTTGCTTCACCTGTCTCTCAGCTTGCCTGTGTGCACATCGCCTGGACACTCGCTGCATATCTTGATACGTTCTTCCACATGGGCTTCACCAGTCGCATTAGTTATTGTGTCCCTCCCATTCTGCCCTAAGAGCGTATTCCTATCCTCGTATCAAGAAAACCTCATATCAACCTCCCACTGAAAATTTCCCTAAACCCAAAACCTCTCGCGACTTTTACCAGGCAAAAAGTACAATCTTGATATGAGGTTTTCTTGATACGAGGATAGGAATACGCTCTAATCCCAAGTAGATGCTGCCCGTGTCAAATTCTAAATTGGATCCCTAGTGAAGGTGTCTATCTACTCGATAATGGTACTGCATTCACTGTACCTTGTAGTCACTGCTATCATGAAGACCTGTGTTTAAGCTTTGTAAAGTGTAATATTTTTTAATAGGCTCGTGTCTGAGAGCAATGCCATCCGGCTACCTCACGAGCAGATATACTCCGAAGAGGAAAAAGAATGCGCTGCCACAGCAAATGGTGGCTTGCCTGAAGCCATCACCTCACCCACAGTAACGCCTGACAGCGACGACCCTCTACACTCAAACTCCACACGCACGCGGTACGCAGCCATCTCCTTAGCCTTGCGGTCCTCCTCTGCCTGCTTCTCCTCCGCTGTCCGCTCTGCTGCCCCGTGCACCAAGTCATCTGGAATCACTGGGATCTGAGCCCTCAGGCGCTGCGGTGGGTCATTGGACTGGCAGCGGTTGGGAATGTGCGTGCGTGGGTTGGGGAAAGAGCCGGTGAGGTAAAAAAGCAATTGTTGTTGGAACAAAGGGCCAGGAGAATTATTCTTTACTAAAGAGGTAAACAAAAGGGGAAAGTGCATGGAGAGAGGAATGGGAGCAGGGTTTGTCAGGAAGAGTGGATTGGAGATGTGCACTGATGTGTGCAATAATAACACGTACAGTAATTTGTGGGACATGCCACCTCAGCTCCTTGGTCCATGGGTCAAGCTGTGCCCTGCCAGGAATTCAGGGATCACGGCGAGTGGAGACGGCAAGACAGGAAAGGAGGAGCACTAAGGGCTTGGTTTGGCCATTCTGCAGGGATATCAACTGGGTGAATGCGAGAAACATTGCACGCAGAAACAAGATTTCAAAATGGCAAATCCAGCGGCTAGGTTAATGAAAATGCTGCTTGTGGAGGGAAGGAGCTTACTCCGGGTTGAGGCGGAGAGAGGCGGGGGAGAAGGCGAGGGAGAGGATGAAGGTGACGTTCAGCAGCGGGGCTTGCAGATACGGGTTCGCCACGTACTGCGAGGAGGGGATGGAGAGGGGTGTGTGTGTGCAGGTGGACGAGAATGCATGGATTGGCCATACGCACACACATCAGTTACAGGTGGGGCATGTGGTTGGACAAAAGGAGTACAATGCTGGGAGTGACAGACGTGCAATATGACATGTGCCAAAAGACATGTGGAGCTCAACAGAGGTTCAGAGGGAGGGGGGCAAGTGAAGAGGTGAGGCACGTTAGTAGTGAGGCACGAACCTGGATCATGAGTGAGAGTGCTTCATCACTCCTCCTTGTCACGAACCTGGCAGGCAGCGATGGCAGGAAAAGCACAGGAAAACATTGAACAGAGCAACACTGAGTGAGAGGTGAGAGGGGGGGCGAAAGGAGCACACAGATGGTCCAGCCAGAGGCCTCAACCAACCATGCTCAAACCATGCTCAAACCATGCTCAACCCATGCTCAACCCATGCTCAAACCATGCTCAAACCATGCTCAAACCATGCTCAACCCATGCTCAAACCATGCTCAACCCATGCTCAAACCATGCTCAAACCATGCTCAAACCATGCTCAACCCATGCTCAACCACAATCTCAGACAGTTCTGAGCCGACCAAACCAAGCTTAATTTTGTAAAACACAGTCCACGCCTTTTTAATCACCTTTGCCCAGCTTCTACGCATAGATTTACAGCACCATCCTGGGAAAACGCTAGCCTCGCACGCACCTCAGTCGCAGCGGAATGGGTGTGTAGCGGGGCTGCAGGCGATACTTCATCAGCACAAACTCCTGCGCCCGCCCCTCCGCCCCCACCGCCCCCTCCCCCTCTCGCCCCCACGCATCCCCCTCCCCCGGATTCACCACTGCCCCCATGCCCTCGTCCCCCTCCCCCAGCAGGTCCGCCATTGGGGGGGCCTGGGGGGAGGCTGCGACAGCAGAGGGGGCGGAGAGCGGGGGGAAGATGGTGCCGGGGGGAGGCATGCGGAAGTGGAAGTAGCCCTTCCCCAGGTCGCTCACAATGCCGGGACGCATGGTGCAGCGCTGGGGGGAGAGGGGAAGGGGGAGTGTGGGGGAGGAAGGAAGGGGGAGGGGGGGAGTGTTGGTAGGTAGGTGCGAGGGGGAAGACAGAGAAGCAATGGGGAAGAAAAAAGCAGAGGGGCGTGTGGATGGATGGCAGGGTGAACATGTGCATGCAGTGGGGGAGGAGAGGAGAGGCAAGGGCTTGTGTGGAGCAGAGCAGAGCGCAACGAAGCAGAGTAGAGAAGAGAAAAGAGCAGGGCACGTACCTTGATGGCGCCAGAGCCCTCCAATCGGAAGGAGAACTCATCCGGCACCCTCGCATCCTTCTCCGCACCACCCACCCCCGCTCCCCTCGCCGCCACTCCTCCAATAGCGCCACCACCACCCCCCATTGCCCCCTCTGCGCCCACCCCTCCCTTGGGCAGCGGGAGGGTGAGGAAGACGGTGCCGGAGAGGCGCACGCGCGTGAGGGAGGAGCCGAGGAAGTCCGCACTGATGCGCTCCTCCACTCGGAACGTGGGCTGTGCGGGGCCTGCTGGCGTGGCCGATGCTGCTGCTGCTGGTGGCGTAACTGCTGTTGGGGTTGACACTGGGAGGGAGGGAGGGGTGTGGGGAGGAAACAGAAAGGGCGTACGGGTACGGTTTTAAGTTGGTCGAAAAGGGATCGGGGAGGACATGAAACGGCAAGAAGACTTGGATGGGAAGTGTGAAAGCGACTGGGGAGAAGGGAGGAGCCGCTACTGGTGATAGGTTCACTGCAGTTGGTGCTGACAGTGGGAGGCAGATGTAAGTGGTGTGTGGAGGGTACGCGTACGACGTGGATGCGAGCACATATACATAAGCAGCAGCGGCACATGGACAGAACGGAAGGAAGGAAGTGACGGAGGGAGGGAGGGAGGGAGGGAGGGAGGGAGGGAGGGAGGGAGGGAGGGAGGGAGGGAGGGAGGGAGGGCCTAGTGGCAGAACAGTGCTCAGTGCTCAGCGCTCACTATCCATGGCACGGCTCACCATCCATGGCGCCCAGCCCCAGAGCCACCTCCAGCTGCCGTGCAGCCGCCACCGCAGACCCCCCTGCCACCCCCTCCCCTCCCCCCAGCGCCACGCCCAGGTCCCCCCCGCCGCCCAGCCCAAAGGCGTCCTCCTCCCCCTGCTCCACCCCAAACTCCGCCGCGTCTAGCCCGCCCCCCCACGCGTCCCCATCCCCCCCCAGCAGCGCGCTCCCCCCGAAGGCCGTCCCCCAGGCGTCATCCCCCTCGTCGTCCCCCAGCGCAGCCAGCCCCCCCAGCCCCTCCGCCTCCAGGTCCGCCCCAAACGCGTCCGCCATGCTGTCTGACGCGAAGGGGTCCAAGGCGGAGGGGGGGGGCGCGGAGGACAGCCCCGCCTGGGGGGGGGGAGGGGGAGAGGGAGAGGGGGACGGGGATGGGGGAAGAGAGGGGGAGGGGAGCGGGAGGGGATGGGGGAGTGGGAGGAGGATGGGGAGCGGGAGGGGATTGGGAAAGGGACGGTTGGGAGAGAGGGGTAGCAGGGGAAGTGGGAGGTTGAAGAGGGCGGGAAGAGAGAGCAGGCAAAGGCGGCATGAAAGCAGACAAGTTGGAGTGCAGATGAAGCAAGCAGACACAAGCCGCAGAAATGGAAGGGGTGGGTGGGAGGAAGAGAAGGGGGAGAAGCAAGAAGCAGGCAGAAAGCAGAGAAAGGCAGAAATCGTCAGAAAAAAAGGCGGATCTCACCTCGAGCTCTGCAAGCAGTGAAGCAGGGTCGTTCTCCGGCCTCTTCCCTGCCCCCCCTGCTGCCGCCACATCCCCCACCCCACCCGCCCCTCCCCCACCCACGTCCAGCAGCGCCAACTCGCCCCCGCCGCCCCCCAGCAGGGAGTCACTGGCGGCAAAGGGGTCATCCGCGGAGCCCAGCAGCGCCAGCGCCGCCAGGGGGTCGGAGGCCGCAGAGGGGCGCGGGGAGGGCGTGGGGGGCGCGGGGGGGGCTTCGAAGGCGGGCTGGGAGGGCGCGGGGGCGAATGCCTCCATTGTCTCGTCGCCCGCTGCTATGGCCTCCTCTGGTAGCTCGAAGTGCGCTGATGACATGTACTGCGGGGGGAGAAATGAGCGGGGGGGGGAGGCCCGAATGGGAGAGGGAAGGGGGCATACCATAGGGGATTTTAAGGGGTGAGTGGGTTGGGACAGGTGCATGCGGGCTGGGAGAGCGGCGGGGCGAAAGCCTCGATTGCCTTGTCGCCTCCTCTGGCAGCTCAAAATGCGCCGAGAATATGTAATGAGAAGGGGGGGGGAGGGGATGGGAGGGGGGTGAAGGGGGAAAGGCAGAAAGGACAAGCGCAATATTCAATTTCTCGAATCTGGTGGATGTAGAACATGAAGGAGGTATAAGCTCACAGTTACACAGCCACCATGCCACCCCTCAACGCTCCTTCCTCAACGCCCCCTTTGAAGGCCCCTTGCTTGCCACACCCCGTTCTCCACTCCCCCCCTCCTCCCCCCATCACCTCCACGCTCGCCAGTCGCTCTACGGCTTCGGCATTAGCCATGCGCCAGCTGGCAGCACCATGCGGACGGTTCTCCCCTTCATGCCCACACGCCCCCTCGCATCCTCTCACACACCCTTCCCCCCATCTCCCCCTTTCCCCCTCTCCCCCTCCCTCCCCGCCTCACCTCCACACTAGCCAGTCGCTCCACTGCCTCGGCATTAGCCACGCGCCAGCTGGCAGCGCCGCGAGCGCGGTTCTCCCCGTCGGCGAGGGTGTTGGTGGCGAGCGGGACGAGCAGCGCTGCACCGTCGCCCGCCACGTACGAGAGCACCGCTGAGAGGCGTGCTGCTCCGATGCCCTGTAGCACGTAGAAGAACGCCATGTAGACCTGGGAGGGGCACACGGGTGAGGAGGAGGGTGGAAGTTTCCGGGTTGGCTCACAAGGTACCGATGCCCTGTAGCACGTAGAAGAACGCCATGTAGACCTGGAAGGGAGATGGGACGGGGTGAGTACGAGGGTGCATGAGCGGGTACTTACTGGGTTGACTCACAAGTCACCGATACCCTGCAGCACAGACAAGAATGCGATGTAGACCAGGCGGGTAGGGGAGGTGAGGGGAGAGAGGACAGGAAACATTTGAGCCAAACGGTGTACTTGCGGAAAATCTTCTCGGGTGTCACATCCACGCCCTATTGAGAATTCGGAAAACTGATACAAGCATCGCCAGGCCCAGCCCCCTCGTGCGCACCTCGGTGTACTTGCGGAATATCTTCTCCGGTGTGACATCCACGCCCTTGCACGCCGCCACCAGCACACTGCACACCCACGTGGCCAGCACAGCAGCACGTGGGAGGGAGGGGGGCATGGGGTATGCGGCGTGGGGCGCAGGTGACGGTGTGAACAAAGGATGCATGACCCAGACAGATGCACAGGACAGGGCACTGACAAGTCTGAGGTGCAGTTGATAAGGAACGACCACAGCTGACAAAAATGAGTCGACAGAGCTCACCTGACGGCCTGGTTGACGGTGCTCTCACCTGACGGCCTGGTTGACGGTGCTCTGACCTGACGGCCTGGTTGACGGTGCTCTGACCTCACGGCTTGGTTGACGGTGCTCTGACCTGACGGCCTGGTTGACGGTGCTCTGACCTCACGGCCTGGTTGACGGTGCTCTGACCTGACGGCCTGGTTGACGGTGCTCTCATCTGACGGCCTGGTTGACGGTGCTCTGACTTCACGGCCTGGTTGACGGTGCTCTGACCTCACGGCCTGGTTGACGGTGCTCTCACCTGACGGCCTGGTTGACGGTGCTGATGCAGCTGTAGACGTTGAGCGACGTCTCGTCATCGTCCGCGAGCATGAGCCCCAACACGTATATGCTGTTCACCAGCCTGTACACCACGCGGTACCTGGTGGGTGCGAGGCAGGGCGGGTGGCAGGCAGAGAGGGGGACGAAGCAAGGATGGAGGTGGGAGAGGGAGGGTGGTGGGGGAGGTGGGCCGGAATAGGGAGCAGCTGGGGGGAGAGTGAGCGATTCGAGCAGATAGGTGCTGTTCCCTCGACGGGACACCACGCAGTGTGCGCGAAAATGAACGCAGTAGCCTTCCCATGCTTCTCCCTAATTCCTGTCGCACGCACCGTCGGTCGCTGCCGACGACGACTTGCCCGCTCGCAGCGGCCAGCGGGTCGTCGCCCAGGCGGTCGAGCATGAGCGCCTGATTCGCCGGCTGCTCGTGATGCCGCACGCTGCTGTCCGCGTGCCGCGTCGTGCGGAAGCTCTGACACGCCGCCAACGCGCGCTTGGGAGGGAACCATACCTTGCTGCGGCGGACTCGGCGGGGAATCGGGGGAAAAAGGGGAAGCAACGGCGAGATAATTGAGCGACGGGAGATGCAACAGTGAAGCCAGAGACGGCTGCGGATTAGCCAACAGCCAGGGGACACGATAAGATCGGAGTACGGTAGGGTGGGGAATGGCGAGAGTTGATATTTGTCAGCGATCAACAGACAATGGGAACTCTTGAGGCCTGATTGCGTGATGGTCACGACTGGACTGATGCGCCGTCCAGACTGGCATAAGACGACAGGATAGCTAGATGACACGACCGCTGGATGACACGACCGCTGGATGACACGACCGCTAGATGACACCGTTGCTAGTTGGCACGATTGCTAGAAGACATGGCTGCAACGTGACAGGAGTGTTGCATGACACAACTTCTACATAACACGGCTGCTCGATAACACGACTGCTACATGGCATGACAGCTAATGACACGACAACAATATTACACTGCTGCTAGATGAATGTCCCTTACGTCTGAAGCAGCAGGTCTGGTCCCTGTGCCGGCTGCAGCGCTAATGCGAGACACGCCATTGCGAGACGTTAAGTCATTAACGACGTAATCGTGACCAAGATTGACGGTCGGATGAGTCAAAGCCGCTTAGACTTTTGACGCTCGTGTCGCCGCAACCATCGCTCTCCTAGGCTAATTACAGAGTCAGCTTTTATTTAGATATGGGAATGGCGAATGCCGGTCTTCATCTGGACAGTGGCGTAGAAATGCTCAGATGATCGGATTACTGCGATGAGCAGATTGCCCATTTCCGCTGCGCTATAAGTGGGTCGTGCTAAGGATCTGAGCCACAGGTGACCAACACCATATCGTATCAGACGAGCTTATGTTCATGAGTCAAGTATATATTTTTATGAGACTAGTGTTTTTTCACAGAATGATAAGATGCGGGACCACTACTGAATGCCAGAATGTACATAGTAAACCAGGGTTACACCAATAGTACTCCATTTATACAACCATCATTCTCTGGGTTGTTGGTTACTTGGGCGTATTTACCTGCACAGCAAGCAAGCACCGTCAGGATATTCGCATCAGCCATTAATCGCAGCACAGTGGAGGAGGGAGAATCAAACTGATGGAAAAGGAACCAGATAAAGCAGTCTTACCCCAAATGACTTTGCCAGCTGGTGTGACCAACCCAAGCTCGCTCACATTCACCTGGAGTAAACAACGGGATGCATGGACGGAATGAAGGGGTAACAGGATGAGGCAGTGGAGACGTGATACGGCACACGCCCCACAGAGTTACAACAACAGAAACCATGAGACCATTGCAAGGAGGAAGATATCAGGGATCCGCATGGCTGCGGCTGCATGCATGTATGCATACGTGCATGCATGCAGTGCACATGCGAAGCATGCATACCTCGATGATGGTTCCCTTGGTGATGACCCCCATGGACGAGTACATGGGGCCGTTGGGGTTCTTCTTCACACTGATGATGTCCAGATGGAACGTGCACTTGAGCTCCGGATGGGTCACATGCGCCTGCACCCATGCACACAAGCAGCGCGTTAGAAGCAGGGTGTTATAAGCAGTGCACTAGGAGCAGTAGGGCCTTAGTAGCACAGCAGTTGCTGACGCAACTTGAGAAACTGTAAGGTTGGGAGGATGCAGATGTGTGTGTGCAGGGGTGTGGTGAGCAGAGTCTACAGTGAGAGGATTGCGGGGAAAGTGAGAGTGTGGGGTGAGTGGTGTGGGGTGAGTGGGAGTGTGGAGTGAGTGAGGTGTAGGGTGAGTGTAAGTGTGGGGTGAGTAAAAGTGTGGGGTGAGTGAGAGTGCAAGGTGATTGAGAGTGTGGGGTGGGTGAGAGTGCAAGGTGAGTGAGTGTCTGGGGTGAGTGAGAGGGTGGGGTGAGTGAGAGAGCTGGTGTCGCACCTTGGTAAACCGCAGAGCCATGGGGCGGATGAAGCGCTCATACTTGGGTGGCTTACGAGTGAACCCTGGGCCCACGAAGGTGACTTTAGTCACTAGCCTCTTCCACTGCTTGGCTGCACACAAGAAGACAAAGAGAGTACCGGTGCAATCAAGGGAAGAGAAGGGAATGAGTCAGAATCCATCTAAGAGGAGGGAGCAGAATGTGCAGCTGAACCAGTTTGACTTGAACTGCATTCAGAGCCCGTTAAAAGCGAACAAGGGGTGAAGCGAAAGGCGAGCAGGCTTACTTTTCCTCTTCCCTGATCTGACCACTTTGAACATCTCATCCTCTGCTATCGGCCGAACCTGCAGCGCACGGCACAGAGGGGGGCGGCGGAGGAACATGGTTATAGTAGAAGCAATATGGCTCACGGTGCAATGTGCAGCAAGAGAGCTGCTGTGCAACGATTCACATCATCGCATGGCATGGAACTGCATATGATGCACGCCAACGCAGTGACGCATAAAGCCAGAGAAACAAACGCAGTGCCGTACCTTGGGCAGGGGCACGTCCCACTTGCCGGCCTTCTCCTTGCGCTTCTGCTTGATGGTGTTGCTGAGCACCTTGGCGCGCGCCGTCGCCTCCCTCTCCAGCAGGTACGCCGGCACCGCGCCCTCCGCCACTGGCGCGTCCGCCTTGTGCTTGTTCGTCCGCTCCGCGTGCATCGCCAGACTGAAGCGCGGAGCGGGGAGGGGGAGAGTGAGGGGGAAGGGAGGAGAAGGGGGTGGGGGAGGGGGGAGGGGGAATTGGGGAGAGGGAAGGGGAGGAACGGAGAAGAATTCGGGTATAAGGGGAGATGTGGAATTGAGAGAGCGACTGGATGGCAGTACGGATAACGAGACAAGGGTTAACAATGGGCGACAGTAAGAGACACTGGGTGACTCAGGCGAAGCTGCTTCGGTGAGGGCTTCAGACAGGGTCTGAGCGCTTCAGGGTACGAGGAGGACAGGTAACTCCAACTCACGTCTTCTTCATCGTCGCCTTTTCTTGGTACCGCTTCTTCGCGAACATCTTCGCCTTGAGACCGATAGTCTGCGAAATTCCATTCAGTAAGGCAAGTAAGAGAAAAACGATGAGAAAGGCAGGAGATAGCACGAATAGGGTCTACCAAGATCAACTGCAAAACGACGAGTGCAGCAAATCAGTCCCCATGGTTGACTCACGTTTCTCGCGATTTGGGACGTCTTGTGCACTTGGCGAGCCTCGCGCTTGCGCTTCCGCTCGAAGTGATCCAAGCGGAAGCCATGGCGCTTCTGATGCAGCTCAATGTGCTCGCCCTGCGGCTGCACCGCTCAATGCCACGGGAGAGGAAGGTCGAGAGGGGAGGGGTTTGGTGGGGACGGAAGGGGTGGGGGTTTGCGGGGGAAGCAAAGTGGAAGACGGAGTTAATTTCGAGATTGCGACACATGCGCCGCTGAAGAATACTATATAGGAATACCGACGAAATCGACTAAATTGGAGGACCAACTTCTTTCGAAAACAATGAGTCGCATGTGCGACGGGAATGGATATTTTCGCGGATAAAGCACGCATATCAGCAGAAGTGCGTACCATGGTGGGCGAATCAGTCCTTGCGGACACACGCTAGGCAACTTGCGTGAGAAGTCTTCTAAGACGAGAAGAGCTTTCTTAGGCAATCTCTGGGGAGAGCGTTCCGTGCATTAGGAGCAAGGAACTGAAGAAAGGCAGACTCTAGGGCTCAACGGTCAGTACTTTGAGGCTGGGGTCAGGATGGTGGAGGGTGGGAAATATCATAATATCATGCTTCTCAAATTAAGGTAGATTACAAAGCGGGACACTGTATACAGTGTATTCAGATAATATTTTCGGGGTGCATAATAAAGGATACACATTGCCGTATTCTCCCAGTGGTTTCTCCAATTTCGCAGACCCTTCGCAACGTACTGGCATGGAAGGCAGCTGACCATTCCCCGTCGCCGCAGAGCCGCATCACCGTTTCGTCCCTTTCGTCAAAACCTGACCAAATCCAATCGGCGGCTGTGAACGGTGCTTGTGAAGACTCGGCACGAGTCCATGCGACCGATGCACCTAGGAATTGCCGACCAAGTTCCGTGGTGAGGTGACTGGAGTTCCAAGAACAGCAAGGCCTGGGTGAGGCAGTTGAGCAGCTCTAGAAGCGAAGAGTCTATCCACCCTCCATAGAGAGCTGAATTCGCCTTGCAGCACCGGACTATCGGTGGATCTTTACAAAGCTACGTATTGTGGAAAGATTGCGAATAGCAGACCGCCTTGTATCCTCCGTTCGATTGCCTTCTTTAGTACGCGAGTTTTGGCCCAGTCCAGTCTTTATTTATTGTTCGCGGACCCTTTGTGGACGCACCAATTGACGAGCAAAAGGCGTAACGTCTCGACGTGTGACTATGGTGCGGTGGCACGTGCCAGGTCTGTCGACCAGTAGCAGCTCGAGCATAGATGGCGTCGCGGTGAAAGGCGACACGGCAAAGCTGCAGAAGCTTCTCAGAAAGGGCGCGGACGTGAATGCGCGTGCGCGTGAGCCGGTGCTGGTGGGACGGCGCCCGCTGCATGCTGCCGTGGCCGCAGGAAACGAGGCCATGGTCGAGGCGCTCCTTGCTGCGGGTGCTGACGTGGACGGAAACGACGATGTGAGTAATACCCTCGCTTGCAACGCCATGCAACTGCATTTTCACCCTCCCTACCTTCCTATCCCGTTCCATCCGGTCGGACACTTGCTTCCCCCGACTAATGCGCATCCCTCGGTCACAACGTGCGTGATTTCGCTGCAGTTCGGCCGCACGCCCCTTCACTACCTGGCGGCAAGTCCGTCCCCGCGTCTGGGCATCCTCTCGCATCTGCTCAATGCCGGCACCGACTACGCCATCCGAGACAGGGTAAGTCTCCTTCCACTTCGTGCCTTCAATTGCTTCCGCGTTCGCCCGCGCATTTGAATCCTCGCGCTGAATTCATCCTCTTTCCGTTCTCCTCCTGCCAGAGCGGCAGCATGCCCATCCACGTGGCGATGTCAGCAGGCCACGTGGCAGTGCAGGAGGCGCTGACGGCGTTCGCGTTGGAGCACAGTGCGGAGTTTGCGTTCTACGAGTCGGGCCAGTGGCGCCCCTTCGACGGCGACGCCTCGCGCCTGCTGGGCTTTGAACTCGCGGAGGGCGTCGGCTTTGCTACGCTCGCCACTGCCACCGGCGCACACTACATCGTCGACTTCCAGCAACAGCTGCAGGTGAGGGGTGCTTGTTGACATCAGCACAACCAGAGAAGTCCAAGAACAGGCAAGGGAACTTTCTAGTCAGAATCTACCCTCGAATTGATGCATGCTGTCTATTGTCTTCTCGCTCATTGTTGTCCGCCTCCATCCCACACTTGTCTCCTCCCGTCTGCCTCCCGTCGGTCCACCCCATCGACCACCCGGCCGTCGGCAGTTCAACGTGTCGTCTTTCTTCTGCAAGTCAATCAGCTGGCGAGTGCTGCCCAGCGGCCGCTGGAACCGCCCCTCCAACCCGCACCAGGGGCTGCACCCGGGCAGCCAGGACCCGCGCCTCATGTACCGCTACGACCAACAGCTGCGCTCCCTCGCCCAATCAGGCGTCGACATCTGCCCCGTCTACTTCTCCCTCACTGGCCTTCCTCCACACCCCTTGCTCTCGCAACCGGCGCCCAGTGCTCAGTTCGTCTCGCGCCTCTCCTCGTCGCCCCGCCGAGACGGAGAGCATGGTGATGGTGAAGACGATGATGGTGAGTATGGTGATGATGGTGATGACGGTGATGCGCAGAGGCCGTCTTCTTCCTCTGCTGGAGTGGCTGCAGCTGCTGCTGCCCTCCCCGCTGCTCTACACATGTCTGATGACCTCAGCAGTGATGTCCCTGACTCCGAACCAAACACTCCTTTGGCTCGGCGCCAACCAGGGCAACGTGCCGCTGATTCGGATGACGACGAGCTGCCGAGGCTGCAGGTTCTGAGGTCTGGCACAGATGAGTACGACGAGATTGTGGCTCGGTTTGTGGCTGGAATGCTACGGGACAGAAATGACCGCCCGAACATCAGCTTCCGGCAGAACAGTGTGAGTGGAGGGGTGGTGGAGCAGGAGGATGGCATGAGGCCCGTGACAGTGTCGTCAGTGCAGCAGGTGCTGCTGCCTGCTGCCCGCACTCAAGCCTTTGAAGAAGCTGTGAGAGAGCTTAAGGGAGCCAGAGGGGGCGATGGCAATGTGCGGCTGGCATGGCACGGGGCCCCTCGTATGGCAGTGGATCGCATAGTGTCGAGCGGTTTCTCCCTCTCCTCCTCCGCTGCCGCCCGCAACGGCAGGCTGTATGGGGATGGAGTGTACCTGGCACCGGAACAGAGGGCCTACACGAGTGCAGAGTTTGCAGTGGCGGATAGCGAGGGGCGCAAGCACATGCTGCTGTGCCGTGTGGCGCTTGGGTCGATGGAGGCAATCCCGTTTGGGTCGTCCCAGCAGCGGCCTAGCAGTCTTCGGTTTGACACGGGAGCTGACAATGTCAATGACCCTTCTCGCTATGTGGTGTGGGAAGAGGATGTGAATGATTTGGTGGTCCCCACACATGTGGTTTCCTTTCGCTATTGTTGAAGGCGCCACAGTTGTTACCCAATCACCATTCCTTTGCTCCCAAATATTGATGTTTATGATGTTGCTACGACCAGTGTGTCTTAGTTTTAAAGCCCGAGTCCCAAATTGCGAGGCGCGTGGGTCAAGCTTTTAAAACTTGACGGTGAGGAGCTTGTAAACTTGAAAGAAGTTCAGTTGCAATTTGGGACTTTAGAGCTCCCACCAGGGGGAAGACGCGTTTTTGGCTGTGTGTTGCGAAGAAAACGAATATGACGAAATAGGACCTGTCGCCACACCCCAAAAACAAAACTTCCTCCCCGTCAACCTTTTAAAACTTGTGCAATTTGGGCCAACGGCTTTAATGCTGAGAAGGCTTCCATTTGGTTTTCAGGCAACTTCTTGGGTGACTTGCTCAATGCAACGGAGGCAAAATGATTACAAGATTCATAAAAGTTGCAGGTGTAGCACAATGCTGCCTAGGTGTGCTTTTGGTGATTATTCTGGGAGGATTGTACCACGTCCAGCTAACGACAAGTGCTGCACGTGGTGGTGGTGGCAGTGCGTGAGGATGACGGATTTGGTGGAGGTGAAAAAGGTGTTGCAATTGGGGTACGGTTGGGTGGGATGGGGGGTGGAGCTAGAATGAGAAAGGTTAGGAACGTTTCCGATGGTTTCAGTAGGGTGGGCTGCGCTACACGCGCTCGTGTTGGTCCATCCAACCAGCTTGCCACTGCCAGCCAGCCCTTCCTTTCAGTCACACGCTCTTCCGCCCCCACGCTCGCCCCTCCCTCCCACCCACTCCCACCTCACTACAGTACCCTTAGCCCCCCTAGTTATCAAAAGTTCACATTTTTGCCTAGCATTTGCAGGAGGCTCCTAGATTACTTGACGAACAAGTTCTCCTAGCTCCATTTCCACATATCTCCTCTTATTTCCGTCTTCTCCTGTTAACGACGTTCTAGTCAGCATAACCATATTTTGTTTATAGGGGGTTTCGCCATGGATGAACTGTCGGCGCAGAACGTAGCGTCGCAGCTGCTCGACCTTATTCGCACGCGACGGCAGCCGATATCGCAGGAATCGTCGCAAGGACTGTCGCAGCCGTCGTCGGTAGGCGATGCACCGCGAAACTTATCGCAGCAAGTCGCGAGCGGTCGACCCCCTCTAGACCCCTCGACCTCCTCGCCGAAGCTCGTCAGCACATCGGACTACGTATCTGTCTCGGCCGTTAAATCTGCTTCGGCTGTTCTCGGTTCCGCGCATGTCCCCGCCCACTACTCACTTAGCGCCCGGTCCGCCACCGCGGAGGTCACGAGCTCGTTAGTCACGCCGTCCGCCTCCGCGCATGGCGGAACCTGCGCGCAGCCGGCGGAAGACCTGCGGAGCGGGAAGAGAATGCGGACGGAAACCGGCGTAGTTGACGCGGCGTGGGGGGGAGGCGCGGTAGGTCCGGCGACGCCGGAGCACGCGGGGTCGGACTCGTCCGCGCCGGGCGGCGCTTGGGACGTGAGCAACGTGCAGATATCGCAGCTGCTACAGGAGATGGACATGTTCTTTCCGCCCGACGACGACGATCTCAGCGCCTTCGCGCTCGCCTTCGACGACGACCCGCTCGACGCCAGCGCCGCCGCGAACGCCATCGCCGCCGCGAATGGCGCTGCGCCTGCGTTTCCCGCGCAGGACTCCATCGGGGAGATTCTGAACGGCCTCTCGCCTGCCGGTCCACCGTGCGCCGATTTGCCGGCTGCTGTTCCTGCCGTGCCGGCCGTTGGTGTTCCGGCCGTTAGCTTGCCGGGCGGCCCGGTGCCCGACGTGCATGCCATGCGCCGCGCAGACTCCGCGGACAGCGCGGGGATTACTCCGCAAAGCCTGTCGGGGCTTGGTAGTCCGCATAGCAGCCTGACCGCGGGTGAAGCGGGCGGAAGCACTGGCGGAAGCGCCGGAGGCGCTCCGACGCTGACGTCCGTTGAGAGTGCGGAACTGCTGGGGGACTTTTCGCGCGTTTGCTGGGTTGGGGAAGCGGAGAGGCCCGCGGAAGGGGGAGCGGCGGAGCAAGAAGGGGGAGGGGGACAAATAGGGAAAACTGCGCTTGCGGGGAGCGCGGGAACTGGGAAAGGCACGGGCGGGTGGCGCGAGCAAGTACCTGCCACGTCAGCGTTTTCGGGGGAAAACGGTGGCGGGGGGGATAATGGCGCAAGCGGAAGCGGCAGGACTGGGGGCGCGATTCCCGGCGCGCGGTCGCTGAGTTTGGGGAGCCAGTTCCGCCGGCAGCAGATCCTGCAGACGCTCTCCTCTCCGCCCGCCGCCCCGCAGCCGCTGCAGTCACAGGTGCAGCAGCAACCGCAGCAGCAACAGGCTGGGATGCGCCCCACGGGCGCAATGCCTCCCCCCATGCTGCCCCCTCGGCATCCCCAGCAGCAGGCGCCACCCCCCATGGCGCAGCAGGCGCAGCTGGGGCAGCAGCAGGGCGCAGAGCAACAGCAGGGAAACCGTTGGGAGGCGGAGGCATTGCCTACAGGGGGGCCGCTGGGCGGTGGGGGAGGAGGAGGAGGAGGAGGAGGAGGAGGAGGGGGAGGGGGAAGAGGGGGCGGGCTGCTGAGAGTGCCGTCGGACTATCTAAGGCTGCTGGCGGAGAGCCAGGATGGGGGGAAGCGCGCACGGGGGGCGGAGAGCGAGTGGCGTGCGCTGCAAGTGAATCGCATGCTGCAGGCGCAAGCGGAGCAGCAGTCGCTGCAAGCACAGCAGCAGCAGCAGCAACAGCTGATGCTGCGAAACCAGCAACAGCAATCGTTGCAGCAGCAGCAACAAGAGCAGCAGTGGCAGGGGCAGCAAGAGCAGGTAGCACACGGCGGGTCAGTGGTGTTGAGTGCGGGCATGAAGAGCGATTCTGTGGCCAGTGCCGACATCACCGCGCTCCTCGAGGCCTACCCCCTCCCCCCGCAACCGTTGTCAGCACAGCAGCAGCAGCAGCAGCAGCAGCAGCAGCAGCCGTTGCAAGTGCAGCAGCAGCAGCAGCAGCAGCTGTTGCAAGCACAGCAGCAGCAGCAGCAGCAGCCGTTGCAAGTGCAGCAGCAGCAGCAGCAGCAGCTGTTGCAAGCACAGCAGCAGCAGCAGCAGCAGCAATCGTTGCAAGCACAGCAGCAGCAGCAGCAGCACCAGCAGCAGCAATTGCAAGCACAGCAGCAGCAGTCATTACAAGCACAGCAGCAGCTACAGCCGTTACAAGCACAGCATCAGCAATCGTTACAAGCACAGCAGCAGCAGTCGTTGCAAGCACAGCAGCAGGGATGGAACCAGTCTCCTCCCTTTCAACCACAAGCAGTCCCCCAACACCCCAACGGACTGCAGCATGTGCCACCCGCACATGCCATGCCACTCACACAACCACCACCAGTAGCGTCTGCAAGCCTTCCTCAAGGGGCCTCACCAGGGGAGGCAGGCACATCTGACCACACGCCTCTGGCTGCGCCCCTCCCTCCGCCCTTCCGCCCAGTGACGTCCCCCATGGAGGTGGCGCTCATGGAGTGTGCAGCGGCCGTGGACAGGCGCGACCTGGGGCAGGCGCACTCCCGCATGTCCGCCCTCGCACACCTCGTGTCACCGCACGGCACCGCACAGCAGCGCCTGGGGTACTACTTTCTTGAGGCGCTGGCGGCTAGGATTGCGGGGACTGGGTCGGCTATTTACAAGGTGGGTGGGTGGCCAGTCTGCCCGGTGAGCCAGGCCAAGCGATCTCGTGCTCAATTTATCTCAGCCGTGCTTGCACTGCGCAAGGCAGCTTGGGACGCCACTCTAAAGGGTTGCAGGGATCCGTGAACACCTCCAACCCCTTCTAACTCCCAACTCCCACTTCCCTCTGATTCCTTTCCTTCAGGCTCTTCAGTCCGGCAGGATAGCCAGCCAGCCCCATCCAGCAAAGCGATGCTGTTGCCCGTGTTGTTGTTGTGTGAGGGAAATGTCGACGTGCCTTAAGAGCTGGCCATGTGCGTGGATCAATGTAATCTCAACCCCGCTTCTCCCTTTCCACACACACCTTGCTCATCGCTCCCTTTCAGGCCCTTCGTTTGCGGCAAGGCAGCCAGCCCGGCCCATCGAGCAAGGCGATGCTCTCAGCCGTGCTGGAGTTCTGTCAGGCAATTGTTGACGCGTTTCAGAAGCCATGAATGCCCGTAGATCAAAGTAACTTCAAGCCATGCTTTTACCCCCCGCGCCTCTCTCACCCCTTCTTGTCAGGCACTGCAATCTCGCCAGAGCAGCCAACCAGGTCCATCCAGCAAAGCGATGCTGTCGGCATGCTGGTGTTCTGTGAGGCAATCATGGGGTCGCCTGTGGCGCATGGAGCAACACAACTTTAACCATCCTAAACCCCCTTGACCCTTGTCTCTCTCTCCCCTTTCCCTCAGGCCCTTCAGTCGCGGCAGGGCAGCCAGCCCGGTCCATCGAGCAAAGCGATGCTGTCAGCCGTGCTGGTGTTCTGTGAGGCGTGCCCGTGGATCAACTTTGGGCACCTGGTGGCGAACGGCAGCATCCTGGAGGCGGTGGAGGGCGCAAGGAGGGTGCATGTGATCGACCTGGGCATCACTCACGGCACACAGTGGCCCACGCTGCTCGAGAGCCTCGCCACTCGCCCTGGCGGCCCGCCCCACTTGCGAATCACGGGGGTGGATGCGCCTCTCACCGGGCTCAAGCCTTCCTCGCTGGAGGTGTGTAGGATAGGATGCGTGGGATGGGTGGGCGGAATGGGATGGGCGGGTGGGATGGCTGGGTACTTGTGCAGGTGCTTGGGTGGGTGAGAGGGGGGGGAGGGGTGACGGTGCATTGGTTGTGCGGCACCGGCGCGACACGTGGGGAGCAGGGCGGGGTGGGTGCATCGCTCACTGGACTCGAGCAGTGCTGCCTGCACCTGCATTGCGTGGCTGCGTGGCTGTCTGCGTGCTTGCTATGCGCATGGGTGCATGTCGCTTCACTGCCATCACGCCACACCAACCTGTTTGACTTTCTCCTCTTCACCTTTCCATGCCCTCCCCCTACTTCTCCCCCCTCCCTCCTCCCCCATGTGTGCCGCACTTGCATGGCAGGAGACGGGGCGGCGGCTGTCGGCGTTTGCGCGGGTGATAGGAGTGCCGTTTGAGTTCACGCCCATCACAGAGCAGCTCGACGACCTCAAGGTGCCCACCACCACCACCTGCCTTCCTGCCTGCCTGCCTGCCCGCTCGCCTGCCTGCCTGACCGCCTGCCTGCCTGCCTGTCTCAGGATCAATATGCCTGCCGTGCGCGTCTGTTGCTCTGCACAGGAGTTCTCTTGCACGCCAGTCCGTTTCTCCGCCCATTTCCCCCTGCCCTTCTATCTCCCTCTGCCTCCTCGCACTGCAACACACATGCTGTCCTCCTCTCCCGCCCTCCCCCCCTCACCACGCACTCTTCTCTGCTTCCCCTACTTGTAACCTCCTGAGTCCGAGCAATAAGCAGTGAGGAGTGACGAGGTTCTGATGATCAACTGCCTGCTCAGCCTGAATCGGATGCTGCTTTCCCGCTCGCTCTCTCCTCATCTCTCTCCTCTCCCCTCATCGGTCCCCCCCATACCCCACTTTTTCACCCCTCCAGCCGGAGCAGTTTACAGGGCGCGGCGAAGGGGTGTTGGTGGTGGACTGCCTGCCTGCTGCGGCTGCACCAGATGCTGCTCTCCCCCTCATCTCTCTCCCTGTCCCCTTGTCTATCCCCTCCCCTTCGCTCTTCCCGCATCTGTCCCCTTGCCTGCCCTTCTCCAACACCCTTCCAGCCGGAGCACTTTGCGGTGCGCAGTGACGAGGTGCTGCTGCTGAACTGCCTGCCACGTTGCACCAGACACGCTCTCACCCTCATGTTCCCCCTCATTTGTCCCCTCCCTCCCCATTCTCCTTCTGACCCCTTCGTCTCTCCATCAATCTGTCCCTTCCCATTCCTTGCAGGCTGATCATTTCGCAGTGAGGAGCGACGAGGTGTTGGTGGTGAACTGCCTGCTGCGGCTGCACCAGATGCGAGACGAGAGCAGCGCTCCGCACGTGCCCAGCCAGCGCAACTGCACGCTCCAGATGATCCGCTCCCTCAACCCCGCCATCGTCACTCTCATTGAACAGGTGTGGGGGAATTACAAGGTGGTGGGGACAGGTGGAGGAGGGTGGGAGGGGTGGGGTATGGGGGGCAGAATCGGGGGTGGGTGGGTAGGTGCAGGGTCTCGTGCCCAGCCAGCGCAACTGCACGCTGCACATGATCCGATCGCTCAACCCTGCCATTGTGATACTCATTGAACAGGTGGGGGGGAAAGGGGAGAGAGTGAAGTGTGGAGTGTGGGGTGTGGGAGATGAGGGGAGAACGTGGGGTATTTGAGGTGTATGCGAAAGCGGGACTCTGTTTGGAGATTGTTAAATTCACTGCCGCTCCTGTTTCTTTCCGCGGTTGAGGATACGAAGGGAGATGGGCTGTGGTGGGTCGCTGTCACAAGTGGGGAGGAGGGAGGGTGGCTAACCCGCCCGACTCCTTGTCTCCCTCCCCATGTTCGCCCCCCATCCTTTTGTATGAGGATCACACGCGTTTTGCTGATTGGTTCTCTCACCCATTCTCCTACCGCCCTCCTCCCCCCCTCCCCACCAGCACGCGGATCACAACATCCCCTCCTTCCTCTCGCGCTTCCGAGAAGCACTACACTACTTCAGTGCGCTCTACGAGTCGCTAGACGCCAGCCTGCCATGGAACAGCACGGAGCGTGCGCTGGTGGAGGAGCGCATATTCGGGCGCAAGCTGGTCAACATCATCGCCTGTGAGGGGCGCGATCGCGTGGAGAGGCACGAGAGCCACGCCAGGTGGCATGAGCGCATGCAGCGGTGCGGGTTCGTGCCGCGCGCTGTCAGCGCTGACGTGGAGGAGAACGCGCATGTGAGTGCTGACGTGTACTGTTGATGGGAAGTGCACCCACAGCGTTGGTGTTCGTTGCAGGTTGACTCACCCTCTGGTTCGTAACCTTTCAAGTAACTACTCACATCTAGCATGCAGCATTGGTGTTGGCATGCATTCTCATGTCGCACACGAGCACCTATTGCCAGCTTCCCTGTGCCCACTAACTCACCATCACATCTCCCCCCATAACCTCCCTGTGTGCACGCACCCCATAACCCACCGCTGCCCGCTATTCCCACAGCTGCTGCTGAAGCGGTACAGGGAGGGGTACGGCATAGAGCGGCGCGGCGATGCGCTCATCATCACGTGGCGCCACGAGCCCTTCTTCGCCGCCTCCAACTGGTGCTGCCGCCCCGCCGCCCTGCCGCCACCCCCCCTCACACCCGCCCCCGCACCCACACCCACAGCCACAGCCACACCCCCCCTCACTCCCGCCCCCACACTCACACCCACTGCTGTGTTCACTGGTGCTGCCAATGCTGCGCCTGCTGCTGCAGCTCTGCCCTCCACCGACCCTGCTCCCTCTCCTGCTGCTGCTGGCTCCAACTCCAACGCACTCCCGTCTCAGCCTGCCGCCCACCCCACATCGCCTGGATTCGTGCCTTCCAGTGGGTAGAGCAAGGGGGGTTGGGCTTCTGAGTTTCCTGCTGCGCAGTCAGCAACTGCATAGTAACTTCTAACTGTAAAGCCTTTTGATATGCAAAGGGCACAGTTGCTGGCTAGATACTGTGCCTGAGTTTAATGTACAATAAATGGTACTTATATTACATGTGCTAATGTGTTGTACAACAAATAAATTCCTAAGTAATACCACACAAGGTGCTACCTCACCATCCACACTGGAGGTGTATGATAAATCACATCAAGCAGGAGGTAGCGTCAGTATACCTACTCTACTAGGTGCACCATGTGCACGCCACTCCACACCACACCACACATCAAGGGCGCACGCCCCACACACATCTAATCTAAGCTAGCATGGGCCTCCTCGCCACGCTCACACACAAAAGAATGTGCAGGCCATGCCTGGCTACTGCCGTTGGGAGCTGCCTGCTCCTGTGCTGTGCGTGCACAAGCCTGCTGCTCAGGCATGCATGCAACTCCGAGTGCAACCCAGAGTCCAACCCGTGCACCACCCCTCTCAGTCAACAGTATCGTCAACCTCAACCTCAACCGTCCCTCTCCCCAGCGCCTCTGCACAACTTGCACGCTCAGCACCTGCTACATCTGCTACAGCCGCTTGCTGCAGGTGCTACAGCGCTGCTACAGCCGGTTCAGATCCTGCTGCACCCACAACAGCCCCTGCTGCTGCCAAGGTCCTGCTACAGCGAGCGAAGGTTCTGCTGTGGCGCGGCTACAGCCCCTGCTGCAGCTGCACGTGTTGAAAGTGAGAGTGGTGGTATGCAGAGCGAGCGAGAGGCGAGAACACACTGGGCGAGTGCTGGCAGGGGGACGCGGGGGACATGTTGAGCGCGTGCGTGGAGATAGGGGGGAGCGGACCAGACCCAGTGGGCGGAGTGAGCTGCCCGTACTGTCCTGCCTTCCACGCCCTCTGCTGCTGCTGCGGCTGCAGCGGCGGCAACTGTGGCTCAGGGGCGGCGTATCTACTACTGGGAATACCCGAGCGCCTGCGGGATAATCCGCCGCCGCCGCCGCCACCGCTGCTGCTCCTTTCCATTCTCCCCTCCTCCTCCTCGCACTCCCAGATTGCCCCCGGACTGTTTTCCCCGCTTCCCCAGTCTCCGCTTCCGCCTCCGCTGTCCCCCCGGGCCATCCGCGAGCCCGACTGCGCACGTAGCGCCACGTCACCGCTCTCTAGACCCGCGAAATCCGGGAAGCTCATCGACTTGCCCATGCTGGCGCCCAGCGCGACCCGCACGTCCCCCGCGCACAGCAAGCGCGGGGGAACCGCAGGCGTGGGGGCGACGTCTTGCGCTTGGAAGTTGGGGGGAAGGCGGCGAAACGTTTGCGGGGGAGCGATGGAGGAGGGGGAGAGGGCGAGGGAAGACATGTCAATTGCGAGCGAAGCGCGCCGAGTCAGCCGGGGAGGTCCGGATGGGCTGGCGGGCTGGCTGGAATCAACGGCGGGGAACGTTCGCGATAGGTAACCCGACGAGGAAGCCCCTGTCGACGCAGCATTTGACAGAGCGGCGCGTTGCCAGTGCTGTCGCGGAGCCGCGTCCGCAGCGAAGCGCGAATTGCCGTCCCACTGCGTTTGGTATGACTGCGGGTGCGAGTGCGATTTCGATGACCAGAGCGACTGGGATGGCGATTGCGTCTCAGGTTGCCATTCCATACTCCCGTGCCTCGCGTGAAAACAGCGACGCTGATGCGGATGATCCGGCGATTCGAGTTCGTCGGGGTGCTCAGCAGGGGGCTCTAGGTAGGAATAACGCGCAACGGCCGCCTCGACGGACCCGGGCTCAGCAAGGTTCTGCGCCGACGCGCTTCGTCGCATACCCAGGCGTGATGCCGGAGGTCGCTTCGGAGCCGGCGCAAACGGAGCCGGCGCAGGCGCCGCCGGCGGCGATGGAACGGGCACGCTCTCCAGATCTTTGGCTGAGAAGCTGCGACGGATGCCGCCGCGGCCGTCGTTGCGCACGTCGAGGCTGTAGCGCGGCGCGGAGTTGGCGCGAGACGGCAAAGATGGGCGGGCGGCTGTTGATGAATGGAGAGAGATGCTGGCGCGGCGCAACTGCGACGGACCATGGCGAGGGGGAGAGAGGAAGCACGGATACAGCGTCAGAGGGCGATTCATGATCCAAGTCAACGGATGGATAACGACGCGCCCAACGGTAGCTCCGAAAATGATGGCGGTATTACCAATGCTCATGCAACGAAAGGCGAGGCAGTGTTGATGACCTTCACTCCGCATTCCGCAGAAGCCAAGGTCGCAAGGCTCACCTCTTTCGCCGTCCACGATGCGTCGCTCGCGGGCGACCGTTGATCCGGCGAGCTCTTGTCATAGTCACCATAATCGCGGGTATACTCGGCCAATCCGCCGGTCGTATCGAGCCGCGGCGGGGGCACGGCGGTGCCTGGATCGGTCTCCGAGGGCGCGTGGAGGAAGTAAGAGTTGCCGGGCCGCAGGAGTTTCTCGGGCGGGAGATGCAGGCGCGCGGAGTTGTGCGATCCGACCATGAAGCCCGGATAGTCCTTCATCACGCGCGCCACGCGCACCGCGTCCGCGTATATGCGCATGCCGCCGTCGGGCAGCATGAGCAGCACGGTCTGCCCGCGCTTGAACAGCTTCAGCGCCATGGCCGGCATTTTGGGGACCTACACGGGGTGACCGGACCGCGCTTGGGAAAGCGATGGACAAGCTAACGGTTCGAACTAGGACTGCTGAGCTAAGTGTGCCTCGAAGGACCTCAACCAGGAGGGGGACCTGGGAAATACGAAAAGCGGGAAATGAGGGAGAGTGGAGAAGTGATAACGTTCAGGAGGCAACAGAAATACGAGAGTGGAGAGAGGCGTGGTGATTTACAGCTGGAAGGTGGTCCACCGACACACGCCACGTGGTCCTCTGAGTCGTGTCGCTCGAAGAGCATCTTAGAACGGGAAGTGAGGCAATGGATAGCTTACTGTAGTGTGAGATGCTGCGGGGTGTGTTGCCAAAAAAATCAGGCAGCAAATCGTCCCAGCTGGGATGATGGGCATCGCTGAAATCACTCAACGAATTGAATGTCGCGTAGAGAATCGTTCTGCAAATGCGAGCGTACCGAACAGTGCACTAGTACGATAAACGACACGACACTAGTGCGCCTGAAAGCTGCCTGTCGCAATTTCCTACGATTCTGGGATGGTTCAGAGCAGGGCTGACGATTCAAGGGCAAATGCCCTTAATGCCCTGAACATTAAGGGTTGGGTCCGGCCCAGCTTCCGAATTTTAAGGGTTGGCTTTGAGGGCAGCCCGTCCCCGCAAAGTGCTGGTTGTGGGCCTAACCCGGATTTCAAGTGCAGATCCCGCGGTTAGCCCTTATCGTCCCATATTAATACCTCCCTCCCTCCCATTCCCTCACCAGTCCCCCCACCTCCTCCCAGCCACTCCCCTCTTCCTTTTCCCATCCCCGTCAAATTCATCGACATGTTTCGTACCTCAGCCTATTGCCTAGCTGGCTCTTAGTAGTTTTCCTAGGATAACGGACGGACCCGAAGAGATGAAGGTTTTCCTTAGCGAAAGTGCAAAAAATTTGGTAGCCCTGATTTCAAGTGCCAGGTTTGCTCTCAGCCCGTAAATTTCAGGGCAACTTTTGGGGCACCTCAGCCTCTCAAGTTCTGGCTCCAAACCAATCGACAGCCCTGGTTCAGAGCCCTCTCAGCCACTCGTTTGTTTCTGGGTCGCGGCAGCGGCGCGAGAGACTAGAGCTCCCCTGGTTTGGACGAAGACAAGTCTCGCCACTGCCCGGTAGGGCCAATCATCGAAAAGCAGTCAAGTTGTTCAGCCAACAGCCCGTCAGTGCTTCGATTCAAGGCCACATGCGTGGGACTCGTTTTGTAACACCAGCAAGGGACAGGGATTGCCCTTGTCACCAAACCGAAACCTGGTCCCTGCTTTTGACATCGTTGAAGTGTGACCACACATTGAGGTTTCGTCCCAACCCAACGTCTCTCACTGCAATCAAGGGGCACACTTCTGCAGTGCGTGCATGCGTCACCGCTGCCAAACAACTGTGCGCTGAACGTGTCCACACTGGAACTTGCCTTTCTTCTGGAACCAACAGAATTGATGAGTCAAATAATCCCCAAAATTCCACAACCGTGATAAGCGAAGCAACAGCTCCTGTTACAAGACAACTGTATACTACAAAACGTATACAAGACAACTTTAGGAAAACAAGCCCGGCAGTGATTTTTTTCTTTCCTTACAACGGTTGATTCGAAGTACCTCTTCCTTATTCTGTGTCTTTCCATAATCAATAAAAATGGTGATTCTTCACTTACTATGAGTGAAGTGAACTCTAGGGCTACACATTACAGAGAGGTGGAGGAAGTATACATATCATATTTACTTCTCTAAGACCATATCGAAGCGTCACTTCTCTAATATACAGCAACGTGCACTGCACATATCGAGGTCTCACTTATCCCAACACCTGTCATGTCAGATCAATCAGACCAATCCCCTCCACCCCCAACCGCGCAATGCCACGTTCCAAGTCGGCCACACCGGAGATGGCAAGTATTTTTCTCTTCACTCCTTAGCGCGGTCCGTCGGTTCGCTTTGCAGCAGCTGAATGTTAAGAGTTACGTATGGCGGCGGAAGATACATGTCCCGTGCCAGGCGCCGCGTCCAACGGCGCAGCATCCGCGCCCCCATCAGCATGTCCAGACACTTTAGGGGAGCCAGCTGGCGCTCGTGCGCCGTATGATTGCGGCGTACGCCTAAGCGCGCCGAGCAGCTTGGCGGCGCAGCAGGGCGGGCGCGTGGCGGGGGGAAACGAGGAGGCGGTGACGGCGGGGTCGGTGCACCGTGCCATTGTGCGACACGCGCACTGCTCGCTCGCGTGCGGCGATCGCGACAACCTGTCGCCGGGCGACGTTTACCGCGCGGCTGCGATGAGCGTGCGAGACCACCTGATCGCGCGGATGGATGCGACGGAACGCGCTTACGACGACGCGGTGAGGCGCGCAAATCCGAGCGAATTGAGGGTTGGAGACTGAATTCGGATGAAAGATGACTAGTAGGGCGGTTGAGATGGTCGCACAGAGGAGAGAAAGCTTCGTCGTACGTGGATTTCATTAGAGAATGCGTTTGTGGACGGTGGCTGTGAAATGTTCCTCTTTCCCTTCCCATCCCGCCCTCTCTCGCCCTCTCTCCGTGCGTGTGCGTGTGCGTGTGCGTGTGAGCGTGCGCGTGCGCGTGCGCGGCGAGCAGGGGTGCAAGCGGGTGTACTATCTATCAATGGAGTACCTTATAGGGCGGATGCTGCAGCTGGCAGTCACATGCCTCGGCCTCGATGTAAGCCCGCCGCACTCTCGCCCTCGCTCTCACTTGATCCGTCCTCGTTTCGAACCGTCAACACATGCCCCACTCACGCGCCCTTCCACACACGTGCAACTTCTCCACCGCACCCTGTTACCGCCTCACTCCCGCTGCTCCCCGTGCAGCAACCCCCTCATCTCCACCCCCCCCCCCCCACCACCACCTTCTCCTTGCCCCCCCACTTCTCGCACCCACCTGCTCCCTCCTCTTCTCTTTCTTCCCCCTCAACAGGAGCAGTACATCAGCTGTGCGTGTCGATGGAGGAAGCAGTGGAGGAGGAGCGCGCCCCTCCCCACCCCCTTTCTCCCATCCCACCCCACCTCCCCCACACAACAGGAGCAGTACAGCGCAGCGCTGCAGCAGCTGGGGGTGAGCATGGAGGAGGCGGCAGAGGAGGAGCGCGACCCGGCGCTGGGCAATGGCGGGCTGGGCCGCCTTGCTGCATGCTTCCTTGACTCCCTCACCACTCTCAACCTCCCCGCCTGGGGGTAAGCTCCGCTGCTGCTGCTGCTGAAGTACTGGGTTGAATGTGCATGCTTGGCGATCAGTGCTGCCACCCTCCCTGCCACCATGTGGCATGTGCTCCCACTCGCTCCTGCCCTTCGCCTGCTCCACCCCACCCACGCAGCTACGGAGTGCGGTGCCGCTATGGCATGTTTGAGCAGCGCGTGACATTGACAGGCCATACATTCCCACTCCCTCCTCTCTTGCTGCCTGCCCTTCCCCTGCCCTCCCCTCAAGCAGCTACGGAGTGAGGTACTGCTTCGGCATGTTAGAGCAGCGCATGACACAGACGGGCCATATAATCCCACTTCCTCCTTTCTTTCTACTTGCCCCCTTCCTCCCAACCCCCTTTCCCCACAAGCAGCTACGGGGTGAGGTACCGCTACGGCATGTTTGAGCAGCGGGTGGCGGCGTTGAGGCAGCAGGAGGCGCCAGACGCGTGGCTGCACCCGTGGGGGTGCCCCTGGGAGATCCCGCGCCCCCACGTGCGCCACCCCGTGCGCTTCTTTGGCCACGTGGCGGTGCGTGTGGAGGGCACGCGCACGCGGTACCGGTGGGAGGGCGGCGAGCAGGTGGAGGCGGTGGCGAGCGACATCCCCGTGCCGGGCTTTAAGACCGCCTCCGTCAACCGCCTCCGCCTCTGGCGCTGGTGAGGGAGGGGGACGAGGAGGGGAGGGGTATTGGTGAGTGAGGAGTGGTTACTTGGACTGTGAGAGGGAAGGGGTGCAGAGCTGAGTGTGTTGTGCTCTGCTTCGTGCCTACATTCTGTTGTGCTGTTATGTCTGTTGGATATTGCGTTGCGCCCATGCTGTGCCCTGCTCCGCGGTGCTGTGCGGTGCACCCCTTTGGTTGGTGCCATGTAGACAAGTCCCTATGCATGCTCCCTCCGTTTCAACAATCCACACCCGTCCCACCAGCGAGCCGCTTTCGGGCGGCTTCGACTTATCCTTATTCAACGCGGGGCGGCACGTGGAGGCGGTGGGCGGGGCGGCGAGGGCGGAGGCGATCAGTGCGGTGCTGTACCCCGAGGACAGCAGCGAGGCGGGCAGACAGCTGCGCCTGCAGCAGGAATACTTCTTCGTCTCCGCCACACTGCAGGTGGGTTCTTTTGATGGTGGCGGGGGGTTGGGTTGGGTGGAGAGGGGGCGGTCATGACTTGTGCTGGCAGTGCTGGAGGCCATGCGCCTGCTGCTGGACGAGCATGGGGAGCTTGTCTCTGCCTCGCTGCTGCACTCATCCATCCCCTTCCTCCTCCCTCCCCGCCACCCTCTCCTCCCCCCTTTCTTCCGTCAGGACATAATATCACGGCACGTGGCGGCAGGCCGACCGCTGTCATCCCTGCCGGAGGCAGCAGCAGTGCAGCTGAACGACACGCACCCAGCTTTAGCGGTCCCCGAGGCCATGCGCCTACTGCTGGACGAGCATGGGCTGGAGTGGGGCGACGCCTGGCACGCCACGGTGGCGCTGCTGGCATTCACCAACCACACCGTGCTGCCCGAGGCGCTCGAACGCTGGCCCGTGCCGCTGCTGCAGACCGTGCTGCCTCGAGTCATGGATCTCATATTTGAGATCAACCACCGGCACCTGCAGGTGAATGTGCGCCCAGCAGTCAGCTCTATGGCATCGCAGTCCACCATGTGACCTTGTGAGGGGCCAGCGCCATTGTGCCACGCCACAGCAATAGCCATGCAGGCAGCGCAAGAAACAGCCGCCCTCTCGTGGCGCTGTGTGCAGTGTGTTATTGGGTTGGGTCCTTACATTACTCTCTGCGCCTGTGCGGGTGGCCTTGCGTGCTTCACGCGGTGCAGGCACAATGCTCAAGTCTAGACGTTTCAAAAGTCCTAACCATACTCCTAGATTTGACCTGGTGTGTGCGCGTGTCCTCTGTGCGCGTGTCCTCTGTGCGCGTGTCCTCTGTGCGCGTGTCCTCTGTGCGCGTGTCCTCTGTGCGCGTGTCCTCTGTGCGCGTGTCCTCTGTGCGCGTGTCCTCTGTGCGCGTGTCCTCTGTGCGCGTGTCCTCTGTGCGCGTGTCCTCTGTGCGCGTGTCCTCTGTGCGCGTGTCCTCTGTGCGCGTGTCCTCTGTGCGCGTGTCCTCTGTGCGCGTGTCCTCTGTGCGCGTGTGTCTTCCTGTGCATGGTGGCTGGCAGGAGGTGGAGGCGAGGTGCATGGGGGAGGGGCAGCGCATGGCACGGCTGTCGATCATCGAGGAGAGTCACCCCAAGATGGTGCGCATGGCGGTGCTGGCAGCCGTTGGATCGCACGCCATCAACGGTGTAGCGGAGCTGCACTCCACGCTGCTGCGCACGCAGCTGTTCCCCGACTTTGTTGACCTCTTCCCCACGCGCTTCCACAACAAGACAAACGGCGTCACCCCGCGCCGCTGGCTGCTGCTCGCCAACCCGCGGCTCTCGCAGGCACGTGGGGGGAGGGGTGCAATGGGCATGTGGGGGAGGGGGAACAAGGGCCATGTGGGGAGGGAATGAGGCATTTGGATTGGAGGGGCAAGGAGACTTGGGTGGGGGCAGTGGAGTGTGTCACTCAATCAATCTAGTCATTGCTCTCCCACTCCCTCCCCTTCATGCAGGTGATCACGAAATGGCTAGGCTCAGAGGAGTGGGTGCGCGACCTCTCGCTCATACAGGGCCTGCGAGCGCACGCCAGCTCGCTCACTCCCACACTCTTCTTCCGCCTTCCCAACCCCTGCTCCTCCCCCTTCATGCAGGTGATCACGAAATGGCTAGGCTCGGACGAGTGGGTGCGCGACCTCTCCCTCATCCAGGGCCTGCGAGCGCACGCTAACTCGCCCGCGCTGCATGCTGACTGGACCGCTGCCAAGGTGGCCAATAAGGAGCGGCTCGCGGTGTATATTCGCAAGACGTGTGGCGTGCAGGTGGGAGAGGGGAGGGAGCTGTTTACAGGTGTGGGGATGGTGAGAGGGAAGGGAGGGAATGGCGGGGAAATAGCATCTCACACCGTGCATAGTTGCTTGCATACTCTCCTGCACCTTCCAGCCTTTCTTTGTGGTATGAATCTGGTGACACACACATACGAAGTGCTGGCGTGTGTGGCAGGTGGAGAGCATTGTGGTGTTTGACTGCCGCATCAATGCTCTCTTCACGCATGTGCGCCTTGCACCGGGTGCAATGCACCCTGCCCTGCCGCCATGTGCAGGTGGATAGCAGTGCGCTGTTTGACTGCCATGCGAAGCGCATCCACGAGTACAAGCGGCAGCTGCTCAACATCCTGGGGGTCATTCACCGCTACAACAGCATCAAGGTGTGTAGCCCACTGGACCAGCACCGCTACAACTGCCATGCATGGGACATGTTCCGTGCATGTGTCCGCATGTGCCATGTGCCCTGCACGCGCCATGCAGCGGCCATGCATGTGATACCCCCCCTTCACCCCCCCCTCCCCCACCGTGCAGTGCAGCAGCTTTGAGGAGAGGGCGCGCATGGTGCCACGGGTGGTGGTCATTGCGGGCAAGGCAGCGCCGGGCTACTTCCGGGCCAAATGCGTCATCCACCTCATCAACGCGTAAGTGTTTTTTTTTTTTTTCTGTGCATGTGTTGTCTTGCTGTGCATATGTGTCTGTGCACGAATGCTCTCTCCATTCTCATGTACCCGTGCTGCTGCCTCTCACATGCGGCGCCCCATCCATCCACTCTCCCCATTCACCTCAACCCTCCACTGCCACTCAACAGTACCCTAGCCAACCACCTGTATGTCCCCCCTCATCCTCTCTCCACAAACTGTTCTAGCCTCGAATAACCTCATCCCCTCTCTCCCCCCGCCGCATCTTCCCACGCATCCCCCCCTCCCTGGCTGGCAGGGTGGCACAGAGAGTGAACAGCGACGCGGACATCAGCGGCTTGCTCAAAGTGGTCTTCCTGCCCAACTACAGCGTCTCGCTCGCGCAGGTGCCTCACTCACTGCCGCTCTCTCTCACCCTCATGCCCACCCTCACCTTCACCCTTGCTCGCTTTGCTGCTTCCCTCCACTTCTCCACTATCTCCACCCTTTTCTTATGCACTCTCCGCCTCGCCATGCCCCCCCCGCCCGAGCTCTTCCCTCTCACCGCCCGCAGCTGATAGTGCCAGCGAGTGACATATCGCAGCACATATCAACGGCGGGCATGGAGGCGTCAGGCACGAGCAACATGAAGTTTGCGCTCAACGGGGGGCTGCTGCTCGGCACCATGGACGGCGCCACCATTGAGATCGCCAACGCCATTGGGCGTGAGAACGTGTTTGTCTTCGGTGCGCTGGCTCACGAGACGCACTCGCTGCGCCACTCGCTGCGCTTCCGCCAGCCCATCCACGACGACCGCCTCGTTCAGGTGCTGCCGTCGCTGCTGCCGTGCCATTGCTGATTTCCTGCCACTGTGCTGCCATGCTGTCATGTCGCCTCGTTCACGTGCCATCCACGACGACCGCCTCGTTCAGGTGCCGTTCTGCCCTGCTGCTGCTGCCGTGCTGGCAGCGGGGCGTGTAGCTCAGGCCTCCTGCCCCACACATCCAGTGCAACCAGAGGCTGTCGCATGTCCCGCCACCCATGCCTGACCCACCACCAACACCGCCCTGATCCCTACTCCTCCTCCTTCCCCCTCTTCTTCCGCCGCTCCTCCCCCCCCCCCAGGTGGTGCGCACGATCGAGGCGGGGGTGTTTGGGCCGGCGGACGACTTTCGTCCGCTTTTGGAGTCGCTGGGCGGCGGCAATGATTACTTCCTGCTCTCCCACGACTGGCCCTCCTACCTCGACGCCCAGGTGCCACCTTCCCCAGGTGCCAACCCCCCGTGCTTGCCTTCCTCCCATCCATGTACCAACCCCCAATCCTTCTCCATGCAGCACTGCCGCCATGCGAAGTTGACCTGCTTGCCTCTTCATGCTTCTAAGGTTGCAGCTGATTGTCTTGTCCCTTCCAAACCGCACACTGATCGATACGCTCCCCTCTATTTATGGCTCTGCCTCTCCCCCAACCATTTCCCCACCATGGATGTGCATGTGTGTTGATGTTTGCATGTGTACATGTGAGCATGTGTGCATTTGTGCATGTATGCATGGGTGCATGTGTGCATGGGTGCATGTGTGCATGGGTGCATGTGTGCATGGGTGCATGTGTGCATCGGTGCATGGGTGCATGTGTGCATGGGTGCATGGGTGCATGTGTGCATCGGTGCATGGGTGCATGTGTGCATGGGTGCATGGGTGCATGTGTGCATGGGTGCATGGGTGCATGTGTGCATGGGTGCATGGGTGCATGTGTGCATGGGTGCATGGGTGCATGTGTGCCTGTGTGCATGTGAGCAGCATTCAGTGGACACGCTCTTCCTCAACCCCACAGAGTGGTGTCGCCGCTCCATTGTATGTCCCCTCCCTGCCCTCCCTCCCATCCCCTTCCTTACTGGCTCCCTCCAACTGCATCCCCTCCATCCTCTCTCCTCCATCCTTCCCTCATTCGGCACCTTCCATCTCCATCTTCCCCCATGCATTAGCTTCACCAGGCTTCTGGACTATCTACTTGCTTGTAGTGTGCTCCATTGTTGGGTTGAGTGTTTCTCTCAATGCGTGTTTTTAGTGTGTCTCCTTTCTCTGGTTGTCTTACACCACCTGTCCATCATGCTTCCTCCTGCCATGAGCCATTGCAGATAGCAGCATCAATGATGGGCCGATTCAGCAGTGACCGAACCATTGCCGAATACGCACGTGACATCTGGCACCTCCAGGTACGTTTTCGGCTGCCTTTTGTTGGTGATGTTTGCGTAGATCGTTGCATGTGTTTCCGTCAGATTGTCGCATGCAAATGGTTTTCTTCCACAATGTTCATTTGTGTTCCTTGGTACCTGTTGTCCTTGCAACTGTGTCCATTACAGCCTGTTATCGTGCCAGGGGTCCTCAACACTACGTAACCACGTTTGTATGCCGCTCCATTGTTCGTTATAGATACCACGAGGGAACTTTGATGCATGTATGTTTTTGTTGGTATTACAGTGGCTCCTATTGTAAATGTTTTTCAAATGGCAATCTTATGTATCACTAGCTAGACTTGCGTTATCGAAGCGAACTTGTCAAAGCTTGCGGTTGTTAGTTAGGGGTGCGCCTTCGCGCGGGAAAGATTTTCCCGCAGCCTTGCTGCCGACCGTTGACAGATGACGGCTCGGCACACAAAATGTTCAAAACGTTCTTTGTTTGGTAGCGATCTAATAAGCCGCCTCAAGGGCAGCGGAATGCTTTCCCATGTCAGCGTCAAACTCGTCAACGAGATTTTGTCAAAACTTCACCCAATGGTCACCGCCAGATGTAAAAAAATGTTTCGTTCACCCAACGACAATCTTCATTGTACCGCCAACCGTTCGCCAACGCTGGGAATGGTCGCAACCGTTCGCATAGTTGGGGTTTCTGCCCGCGCTAGGCTTCGCTCCAAGCAAAAACAGTCCTGCGACTCCAATGTAAATTTAATCGTCAAAGTTGTGCGACTTGCGAAAGTTGGGCTCGTGGAGATAGGAAGCTGTGCGAGGCACGTCGCATTGTGTCGCGCCGTTAGGGCATTTTGGAATCAAAGGCGCGCGGCACGTCCCAAGCGCCGCGTTGAGTCTCACGATTGATGGATGATGCTTCCACCGCAGCGCAAATGAAATCGCTGCCCTCCCTGAGGCGATGGATGACAAGTTTACGGCCATGCGACTAAGTGGCGCCGACTAAATTACCCCTCATTCTCCATTCTATCCATCGTTCCACCATCGTCGCTCAATCGTTTACCACATCGTCCAGTGACCGACGAGATCTGTCGGCGAAGGCATTCATTGATGCGCTTTCGTGGGCCAGTTTGGAGGCTTTCACATTTCCCGCTGCCGTCACTCGCAGCATTCGTTTTGATACATGCCCAGCAGGCACCTTGAAGCCAAACACCACCATTACCTCACCTTCGTCACGCCCAGACAGCGTCGTAACGTAACTGCAACTTCACCCATAATTCTCGTCTCTGCTACGATTCAGGCGCGAATTCGTCCGACTAAAATCTCTTAATTCCAGCTTCTCCAAGAAACTGCTTGCGCTATCCATGAGGACAAACCAGCATTAGCACCACGTACTTGTATCAGGCAGCGCAAAGCCCAGGAGTGTAGTGAGGGCGCAGAGTAGCGGGAGTTCCGCGTGCAATGTGGCCCGACTGCTACCCTCCCCGTCACGGCTTTCACAGCGGCGCTGCCGGCGCCGCGTCAGGCCCGCATGGCCCGTACGGTCGAATTCAGAACGCACACTCGTTCCACGCACCCAGACAGCAGCAGCAACAGCAGCAACAACAGCAGCAGTCACAGCAACTGCAGCAGCAGCAGCAGTCGGGATTCTCTAACGGTCAGTTGCAGGCGCCGTTCGGATGCCAGTCCGCCCCCACCTCTCCGTCCAAGCCGCCGCCCTTCGCGCGGCGAGCAGGCAGCGCCGACGCCGGCTCGATAGCGTCGGACGCGGGCAGCGCGTACGCTGAGAGCTCCGCGTCGGGCGACGACGACGGGAGCGCGGGGTGGAGCATGGCGGGCGAGGAGGGCAAGTCGAACGACGCGTTCCACGTCATCCACAAGGTCCCCGTCGGCGACTCGCCATACGTCCGCGCGAAACACGTTCAGGTACGAACCAGAAACCAGAAACGATTGTAAATAAGCGTTTATCGCAGCATTTCTCATCCCGCAATGCGCCTTCTCACTCGTCCCTCCGCCCCATCCTCGCTCCCCCCAACACTATCCCCTCCCCGTCCCCCCGTGGTTGCGCGCAGCTGGTGGACAAGGACCCGGTTCGCGCGATCGCGCTGTTCTGGTCGGCGATCAACGCGGGCGACCGCGTGGACAGCGCGCTCAAGGACATGGCGATCGTCATGAAGCAGCAGAACCGCCCCGAGGAGGCCATCGAGGCCATCCGCTCGCTGCGCCACAAGTGCTCCGAGGTGGCGCAGGAGTCGCTGGACAACGTGCTGCTCGACCTCTTCAAGCGCTGCGGGCGCCTCGACGACCAGGTGGCGCTGCTCAAGCACAAGCTCGACATGATCCGCCAGGGCGTCGCATTCAACGGCAAGCGCACCAAGACGGCGCGGTCCCAGGGGAAGAAGTTCCAGGTGTCGATCGAGCAGGAGGCGACGCGGCTGTTGGGGAATCTGGGGTGGGCGTACATGCAGCAGGGGAACTATGTCGCGGCGGAGTCGGTGTATCGGAAGGCGCTGCGCGTGGAGGCGGATAGCAACAAGGTGTGCAACCTCGGCATCTGCCTCATGAAGCAGGCACGCATCGTCGAGGCGCGCGCGTTGCTCGAGTCCGTGTCGCCCAACAGCGACCCGCGTTGGGGATCCGAGTCGCACATTAAGGTGAGCCTAAGATGTCTCTTGGTCTCTCGCATTGCTCATCGAATTCGTTTCTCGCCCTCCACCCGTCCACCCGTCTTGCTTTTCTATCTCAACGCTCGTTTCCAACCTTCCTTCGTCTCTTTCTCGTTACGTGCCGCCATGGCAGTCGTACGAGCGCGCGCAGAGCATGCTCGTGGAGCTCGAGACGTCAGCGGCGGCGGCCGAATCGGCCAAGGACGGCGCAGCTGCCAGAGCGGGCACCAGCGGCGGGGAGGACGCTAGCGCCAGTGACACGGGCGGTAAATCCGCCGCCTCCGCCTCCGCGCCGTCCGCAGCACCCAGCGGCGATGGGGTCTCGTCCGACAAGCTTCCGCAAGTCAAGCCCGCGTTCCGCGGCATGTGTGGCATGGGCATGGGCATGGGCTTGGCGCGCAGCTCGTTCCAACGGCACTCATCGTACCTGTGCGAGTTCCTGGGTGCGCCCGACATGTGGGACTCGCTCATGGCGGACAGCAGCGCCGCCGGGGGGAATGCAACGGCGGAAGGAGCGCCGGCAGCTCCGCAAGGTGCCGCAGGCGGCTCTTCGGGCATCGCAGGCATGCAGTCGCGGGGACCGCCGGATGCGCCGCCGCCGCCGCAGCAGCAGCAGCAGCAGCAGCAGCGGCCGCTGCAGGCGCCAATGCAGTGCATGCGGAGGCCGCCAGCGACCGGCGGAATGGCGCGGACGATGAGCATGGGCGCGGGGTGTGGCAACCCGCTTGCGCGCTCCATGAGCTTCGGCGGAGCAGATGCGCGCGGGGGCCTGTCGTGCCTCAAGCCCAACGCACCCGAGTTCATGCCCGGGTCGTTCGGCCCCATTCCGCCTCCCCCCGGCCACGGCTCCGCTCCGCCCTTCATGCACGGCGCTCCGCCCCCGCCCCCCCCTGGCGACGGTCGGCGCACGCTCACCGCGTCGCGCTCGCTCCCCCCACTGCAGATTCCCACGGCGGGGTTCGCGCTGGCAACGGCGTCGCCATCACTCGTGTCACCGCTGGGGCCCATGTCGAGCGGCTCGCTCTCGTGCACCTCTAGCTTCGGCGCCGCGTCGTGGGATGACGGACTGATGATGTCAGCGTTCGAGAGTGACGACGACGTGCTCTGCGAAATGCCCAACGACAGTTACCAGCCGTCTGCTGCGGCTATCTCCGTTGCTGCGGGGGTCTGGGCATCGCAGAAACCGCCCACTTCGGCGCACCTCGCTGCCGCAATGCGCAAGGGCGGCGGATTCCCCGCGCCCGGGCAGCGCGCGCTATACAGGGGCACAGAGAACGTTCCGCAGTACATGGTGGGGGGTGCGCCCATCGGCGCGGGCGGGCCTGGCGCGCGGAGGCCGCTGGTGTTCGGGTGCGAGAACCCCGCGCCAATGGCGGCGAAGGCGCAGATGGTGGCGGGCGGGCTGATGGGCGGAGGCAGCATGGGCATGCAGATGGGCGCGGAGATGGGCGGAGGGATGGGCATGACGACGGTCATGGGCGAGCGCACGAACCTGGAGCCCCCCGCGCAGTTTGTGGGTGCATGGGGGGCTGTGGCGCAGGGGAAGGGCGCGTGGGGACCCGCATGGGGTGCTCCAGGGGAAGGGGGAAGCATGGGTGAGGGGGAGAAGGGGAAGGATCAGCAGCAGGCAGTGGCGGGGCAAGAGGTGGGGGGATCGGGAGTGAAGAGGAACCGGGTGCCTACCCCAGTAAAGGCTGCTGCTCCCAAGGGAGAGAGAGGGGGCGACGCGGAGGGAGGAGACGCGAGTGGAGCGCAGGAGGGCGGGCCGGTGGTGCCGAGGGCGCTGTGGGAGATGCTGGGGTTCACAGGCAGCCCTGACAAGCTGCTGCTGGAGGAGCTCAAGGCCACCGACAGCGCCAAGAAGCTGCTCGCCTCCGCTGGGTCTGCTGACAGGCAGCAGGGCAGCGAGCGACACACGCTGTTTGCTGACACTGCTGATACTGTGGCTGCTGCAGTAGTGGGCGGTGCTGCTGCTGCCACCACTCTGACCAGCCCCACTGCAGGCAGCTCCCACTTGGAGGTCAAGAGACCCCGCCGCCTCCGCATCTTCCAGGAAATGACATACGTTGGAGCAGCTGCATAAACTGGAGGCAAACTAAACTGCCTTAATTGACTCTGATGCTGAACTGCCATAACTGGAGCTGGTAAATCTTACCTCTTACGCGCATGCAGGCACTGGACGAGACAGCCTCATGACAGCTTGTCTAATGAGGTGCCCAACTGCATACTTTGAAGTTCTCTTGAGTTGACCTTTTTAGCTGTTAGTTTATTGTAGGCTTTGTGATCCTTAGTTTAATGAGTAGATCTATTTATTTAGCACCTAGGACTATTGGTAAATCACTGTTTTTGCCAGCATACTAAGCATTCATAAATGTTTTCTTCAAATTATGTTTCAGTTATAGAGCTGAGGGCTGGTTTATATTGTCAAACACGGTGTTCCTGGTATCACTGTAGCACTCCTCTCTGGCTGGCGGGAAATTCTCGAGGCGGGACAGAACTTCGAAGTTTGAAAGTGTCAGAGCGCGTCGACTCAGCCAATCCCAAGGTCCCTGCACCTCTTTTCTCTGCACCTCTTCCCTCCACCTCTCTCCTCTGCCAGGGATATCAATGAGCATTGATCAGTCACCTGTACTTTTTTTCCAGATTCCAGATTCCATTTCTTCATTCATCCAAGCTTTGAGCTTTCCCCTCAGTATCATGAGCCAAATGTCAGAATAAGCTAATCGTTAGTTATTGAGGTCAACCTTCGAAGCGCGCAATCTGTATTCTATAGTTAGCAAGATGACGAAAGCGGCAGGAAGCATGCAGGGAGGAAGTAGGAGAGCTGTAGACCCACCAGAGTCGCTTATACCGAGTGTCTTGAACGAGTGTCAAGAATCAGTCGCGTCTCACCATAGAAACAGTTTGCTTCTCCTTCAGTGTGTTCGCCAACACCGAGACGATTTCTCGCCGACCTTTCTTGATGTCATTCGACCCGCTCTCCTCAGCACGAAAGCCGGCAGCCCTGGCGACAAGGTGCTTCGGTTCTTCAAGGCATTCCTCGGCGTATTGGTCGCAGAGGGAAGCGAGGGCGAACGGGAGATGATGGAGGAGCTGCTGTGCCTCTTCTCGCAGTACAGCGAGGCGCGCAGCAAGGCCGTGCGGGTCAACGTCACCAGAGTGCTCTCGGAGGTATGTCACTCTCTCCCGTTCCGATCAAGATAATATGTTATTGCAGAACTCAATCTGGTCTTATTCAGAGCGTTTCTGGTCTTAAACTAAGCATATCAGGCCTTAATCTAAACGTTTCAGGTCTTGCTCTCAGCGTCTCAAGTTATTTTGAATCCTGCAGGTGCTGAATTCGTTGCCCGGCAGCTTCAGTCTGTCAGCCGACGCCATCGTGATCATCCGCGAGTTCTTGCATTGCCGAATGGACGACAAAATCGCCGTCATCCGCGCGTGGGCCGCCAGGGCGCTCAAGCGCATGGTGACCTTCGAGGAGGACGGAGGAGTGGACGTGGACACGACCATCGGGTTATTCCGCGAGAAGATGAAGACCGAGTCGAGCTCCGTAAGCCTCGTCATTCGTATGCTCCACTCTCTGGACACCCGTTTGCCATTCTCCTCTGAAACTGCGAATCTGTATGAGTTGTCATGAAGATGGCTATTAGCGTGGTGCCTGAATGGAAACACATTCGGTTGCGCGTGGTGCAGGAGGTGCGCGAGGCGATGGTGTGGTCGCTGCCGGAATCCACGAGCACCATTCCCGACATTCTCGAGCGCACGGCGGACGTCAGCGAGCGGGTCAGAGCCGCGGCGTACAAGTCCTTCGCCGAGAGATTCTTTCCCATCGAAAGCTTCAGGTGCGCTCCCACTCTCTCTTCCGCACCACTGCACTAGCCACGGTTGTCCTGGAGCTGATTTTTTGTTTCTATGGCGTGGCGTGTGTGTGTGTATCCGTCGCAGCATCTGGCAGCGAGTGCAGCTGCTGTCGCAGGGTCTGGTTGACCGGTCGCCGACGGTGCGGTCGGCGTGCGTGGAGCTACTGTGTCGCGCGTGGCTGTCGCGCGACTGCGAGGGCGACCTGGTGCGACTGCTGCGACACGTGGACGTGGAGAGCCACGAGGCGGTGGCGGAATCGGCGGTGCGGGAGGTCCTGCAGGCGCACAGCGCGGGGTGCGGCGACATGGAGCTGGTCGTCCCTGAAGGGGGGCTGCGTGCCGCTGTCAAGCAGATGTCCACTCCTGCAGAAGGCAAGTTCTTGGAGGAAATGTTAGGAGCCGAGACACATACATCGAACCAGGCTAGGTCGCATAGCACGTGGTCGCGACAAAGAGAGTGAATTACATGAAAGATAGATTAACGTGTGAATCACAGAGATTGTGATTTCGCTCCAGCGGCGAGTCTCATGTCTCTCCTCCCCTCGTGGTTGGTGCAGGGAGGTCGGAGGAGGCAGCAGCAGCAGGGCTGCTTACGACGGAGGAGGCGCTCTTTTGGCGCATGCTGTGCCTGCACCTCTCCGCGCAGGCCAATGTCAGTTCGCTCCTGCTCTTGCTTCTCACGTGCTTGCATTTTTCCCACTTGCTGAATTCGCGCTTGCTGTCGTTCGCCTTGAAGACGACGTGGGTCTGACGTTGCGTGTCCTCGTATTGCTGCAGGAGAACGGATCAAATGCCGCAATATCCGCTGGCGCAGCAGCGGTGGTGGCAGCAGAAGCAGCGAGCGACCTGAACGCGCAGCTGGAGGCCCTGCTGCCAGCCACGGCGCAGGACTACCTGACGCTGCTGGAGACACACATGCAAGCAGGTACGGGGCCGTTAGCTTAGCACCAAAGCAGGGGTATGAGGACCGCCTCTGACCGTTTGTTCCGACGCGTTACCTATGCCTCTTTTTCCTCGCGCAGGGTCCGAGGGTCGGTTCGCAGCGCGGCAGCTGATGCAGCTGGCGGCGGTGCTCGACTTCACCGACGCCACCATCCGCGCGCACGCCGCCGCGCTCGTGCACCGCCACCTCGTCGGCGCGCAGCCGGCGCGCGAGGGGGCGGGGGAGGAGAGCGCCGAGGCGGAGGACGAGTGGGAGGAGGGCGTGGCAGACGGCAGGTGGGGCGAGGCTCTGCTGGGGCTGGCGCAGCGCGTGCACGCCTCGGATGCTGACGTGCTCGCTGCTCTCGTCGACGCTCTGGCTGACGTCAGCAAGCCGATGATGGCGGGCGTGGCGGGTGTGGATGGTGTGAGCGAGGGGCAGTGGCTGCGGTGCGTGGCGGCGACGCGCATGGTGCTGCGGCTGTGCTGCAAGTCGGCAGGCGGCGGCGCGTTCAGGGCGTGGAGGAACCTGCGCGTGGAGCCGCAGGAGGCGCTTAACTGCATCATCGTCCCCGCGGTACGCGCGCGCGCTGCCCCACGACGGTGTGCACGCATTCGCTGCACTGCGCCCGTGACTGCATTCATTCCCCGTGACCCGTGTGCTCAAACATTATTCCCCCTTCCTCCCTCCCCCCTCCTGTGCTGGCAGACGTCGCACCCGTCACCACTGGTGCGCGCTGAGGCCGTCGGCGCGCTGCACGCCTTCGCCATGCTGCACGTGCCGTCCGCGCGCGCCCACCTGCCTCTGCTGCACGCCGCCGCGCGCGATTCCGCGCACCCAGGCGTGCAGATGGCGGCCGTGCGCGCCCTCGCGGACCTGCTGCTCTGGCACCGCCCCGCCGCGCTGCTGCCCGACATCGCTGCGCCCGCCCTTAGCGACGAGGGCGAGGGGAGTGCGGTGAGCGGGTGCAGTGCGGGGGAAGAGGCGCAGCGCGCAGGAGGAGCGCGTGGAGGTAGGGTGGCGGAGGTGGCGGAGGGGAGCGTGGACGTGCTGGTGGGGCTGGTGCCTATGGAGGGCGGGCAGGTGGACATTGAGGGGGTGAGGGCGGACGTGCAGCGCGCAGGGCGACAGGCGGAGGGGGAAGACGAGGAAGAGGCGGAGGGCGTGGTGGGCGTGGTGTGCGAGGGGCTGAGCAAGCTGCTGCTGGCAGACGCGAGCAGGGCCACAGGGAAGGGCGCGGAGCGGGGGGCGGAGGGCAGGGTGGAGCGAGTGTTGCAGGTGCTAGTGCAGGTGTACCTGTGCCCGGGCGCCGCTGAAGACGAGCTGCCCAGGTGCGTGGCGCCGTGTGTGTGGGTATTTCTGGAAACGATTGTCCCACAACGACTCCTCTGGCTTGTCTTTCCCTCTGGGTCTGCTCTATGGTGTGTCTACTCCGTAGATGCCTTTTCCTCATCATCTCCCCTACCACCCCACCCCCTCTCTTCGCTCGTGCCTCACAGGACACGTCAAATGCTAGCAGAGCTGTTCAACCGAGTGGCCGTGCTGCCAGCCTGCAAGGTACGCCACCAACCCCACGCTGATAGCCAACTAATGCTTTTTCTGGTAGCCTCACTTCCTTTGTCAGTCTGTCGCTGTGGCACCTCACTCCTCCCTCACTCACTCTTCCCCGTTTGCTCCCTGTCCCCGAATCCCTCCCTGTCATCCCTGTCCAGGTGGCAGCGTCACGTCTGCTGCTGCCAGTGTTGCGGCAGTTGTGGCCGCGCAAGGCGGCAGCAGCAGCGCGGCAGCCTGCAGTGCGTGCCTCGCAGCTGCTGCTCTCCCTCATGCTCGCTCAAGGTGCCCACGGGGTCGTGCCGCCCAAGCAAAGTGGAGAGGACGAGGCGGAGGAGGGAGAGGAGGAGGCCGAGGGAAGAGCAGCAGGTGGTGGTGATGGTGAGGGCGAGAAGAGTGGATTGGGTGAGAGCAGCCGCGTGGAACAGCCAGCGGTGGGCTTCGAGTCTCTGGCTCTCAATCTTGCTGCTGAGGTGGGTTCCCTTCCCACTCTGCTGCCCTCATGTGCACCTCCGCCAACGGCCATTCAGCCCTTGTATCCCGCTCTCTCCCTTTACCCGCACTGCCGCACGCTCTGCTGTGATGCTGAGCCCTGTGTGCTGTGCCACAAACGTGCTGTCTTGCACGCCTCAATCACCCCACATGTCATGCTCTTTCCCCTTCCGCCCCAGGTGCAATCCTCCCCACTGGCCACGTCAGGCAGTGCGAGCGGGAGGGCGTACAGCGCGCATCTGGTGCAGCTGCTGGTGGAGGTGCCGCTCAGAGCCTCCCAGCAGGACGACGTCAAATGCCTGCGCTCGCTGCTCCCCATGTAAGACTCCATCACCAGAGCATCCCTTCAATGCTCTTGCCATTTCCAACAACAGAAAAGGCACTCCTTGTCCCAGTTCTGCAGCTCTGCGCCCTCCACCAGTCACCTGCGAATCCCATCCAATATAATGCTCCCGCCCATCACCCACCACCACCACTCACACGTGCCCCACTCTGAACCCGTTGTTCCCCTTCCCCCTCCCCCGCGCGTTTGGTCCCGTGGCAGGGTGGCGGAGGCAGTGCAGGGGCAGCGTGCGGCGCAGCGGCTGGTGGAGCAGCTGGCAGCGCGGCTGAGGTCGCTGGACGCCACTCCGGACGAGGAGCTGCCCCTGGAGCGCCTGGAGCAGTTGCTGCAGCGCGGTGAGGGGGGAGGGGAGGGAAGGGGAAAGATGAGCAGCGTGTGGGGGGGAGATTGGGGAGGCATGGGTGGGGAATAAAGGCATGGGGGATGCGGAGATAAGGGGGATTTCTGTGTTGAACTGTAGAAGCAGCAGGTGTGGATGCACTGTGTGATTCACCTTTACGTGCTCTGCTGTGCTGTGCTGCCATGTGTGCCCTGCTTGCAGTGGATGGTGATGCAGCAAGTGCGTCAGAGGCAGGGCAGAGTGGTGCATCGACCATGGAGGGAGGCTCTCCGCCAGGCAGGAGGCGACGAGGCAAGCCGCCAGGTACACTGCTCCGTATGCTGCTTGTGCTTCCACACGTGCTGCTTGTACTCCCACAAGCCTGTGGGTTGTTGCGCCATGCACCACCTGCTGCGAGGGCACGGCCACGCCAACACGCCCTTCTCATTGCTTGCCTGTTTGCTCCCTCTCCCCCATGCCTCTCGCCCGTGCCTCTCGCCCGTGCCTGCACAGCGCCAGCCCGCCGCACCTCCCCCTTGTGCAGCCCCAACCCCGCCACACCGGTGCAGCGTTCTGCTCGCCCCTCACGGCAGTGCAAGGCAGTGGCCAACAGCCGCCTCAAGCAGCAGCTGGGAGGTCACAGCAGCGCCGGCAGACCCGCGGTCGGCGAGGCAGCGGTTGGGGAGAGTGAGGGAGTGGATGCAGGGGAGGGGGTGGAGCAAGTGGGTAGGGAGGGACAGAGCACGGCAGCAGATGTGCCGCCTGAGGCTCACAGCAGTGGGAGTGAGGAGGAGAGCGAGAGCAGTGAGAGTGAGGAGTATGGGAGTGGAAGTGAGAGTGGAAGCGAGGAGGAGTACAGGGCGTCAGTGGGCAGACACCAGAGGGGCGCGCGGGCACAGGAGCAGACTAGTGGGCCACGGCGAGTGGCGTCCGTGATAGCTGCTGTGAGGAGGCGCAGGAGCAGCTGCAGCAGCAGTGGTGGTGGTGGTGGTGGCAGGGACGCGCCCATCTCCATCTCCACCGACTCTGACTCTCAAGACGTGATCGAGGTGGTGGAGGTGGTGCCGGGGGTGGCAGGCACACACAGCAAGCGCGTGCAGCCCAAGGAGGAGGCAGAGAGCATATCTGAGGAGGTGGAAGAGGTGTTGGAGAATGAGAGCGTGTGCATGGCGGCAGGGCTCCACGCTGACAGCCCCAGTGTGGGCCGCACAGCACCAAGGGATGACGCCTCCCCTGCAGCACGGGGGACGGAGGGCTCCCCTGCGGCGTCAGTGGGCAGTGACGCCACGTCCTTTGCATCGGCGCTGAGTGACGACCTCCTCCTGCCCTCGCCCTCGCCCTTGCCTGCTGCCATGCCCGCTCGGCGTGCCGGTGCCAGGCAGAGGCGCTTCGTGCTTGATGATGGCAGTGAGAGTAAGAGCGAGGGTGAGGGTGAGGGTGAGGGTGAGGGTGAGATTGCGAGTGGGAGTGGGGATGGAAGTGAGAGTGAGAGTGAGAGTGAGAGCTGGGGTGAGAGTGGGGATGGGAGTGATGTGGAGAGTGGCAGTTGCACCAAGGGCACAAGGGCGGTGAGAGGACGGCCGGGAACGCAGAGGGCAAGTGGGATTGAGAATAAGAATGGGGTGGTGAGGGGGACGGCGGGCAAAAGTGGTGATGTGCCAGTGGGAGCGGAGAGGCGGCAGCCTCTGGCACGTCGCACTGCCCAGTGATGCGCTGCAGCAGGTGCAGTGACAGCAAGAGGGGATCGACACACTGCACTCCACTGCTCTACCGACCTCTGCTCTGTCCCGGCTGAATACTGAATATCCATCGTTGATCTACTCCAGTGCAAACTTTTAAGTTCCTCTATATTCTTATATTCTGCTACAGTTCTAGCCTGTACGTTTTACTACTGCTTTGGTGGAGACAGGAGTTATGATACCTGCCCCTCAACCAAGAGAATGGGAGCCGCCCCTTGCTGTGCATGTACCGTCATCACCCGGATATAAGACAGTGTTGAATAGTAGACAGGGGTTGTCTACTATACGGGTGTCTCTTATAAACAGGCTAGCCTCATTATAAGACACCTATATGTGTGTATGAGATAAGACATATATGTCTTATAATCGAAACTTCAATAAATTATAGCGAAAGTTGAAGTACCGCGTACTTTTTTACCCTTGCGAAGCGCGAATTCTTCCACGCGCTGACCCAGGACCTACCAAATTTGCCCCTGCAGGTGTTCTCCATAACGTGGCTTCTCGGGCAGAGGTTGTCAAAGTGGCACCTTCGCAACATCCACACGCATTATGAGAAACTCTTTTTAAAGAAGTACGGAAAATATTTCTAAGTAGTTTAAAAAGTTTCCATTTATAAGACTTATAAGACACCCTAAACCATCCCGTTTACAAGATAACTCAAGCATTTTTGCCCGTGTACGAGATAAGACATATATGTCTTATATCCGGGCGATGACGGTAATGTGAAACACTGTTTGTTTAAGGCTGTTTGAACATGTAATCATTTCTTGGTAGATTAATCAGGCTGTTTGTTTTTCAGTGTTTTGGCCTTAGACGCCACTGAATAACAGAGTTTTACCTGCTAGGCACACTGAGTGATCAGCGTGCCCCTAAACCAATCTGAGGGCCTGCTATGCATACATAGGAGCAGTCAAAATTGGTAGAAGCACTGCTTCTGTCTCTACGTTATGGAGCACTTCCAAGCACCATGTGATGTGAGCCCATGACATGGCATGTTCAGCGCACACGGCCGCAGCGGTCGCAGGGCTCCTTGCTGTGCGTCTTCTTGTCGGCGCCGGCAGCAGCAGCCTGCGCCACAAGGCGCGGCATGTCCTCCCCCAACACCGCCTCCAGCGCTGCTGCCGCCCGCCCCAGCTCCTCCTCCCTGCCACGCCCATGCCCGTGCCATGCAGCAGGTGGGGTGGTCAGGTGTGTGGGGGTGTTGGAGGTATGGGTAGTGGATGAGGAAAGAGTAAAGAGTGCTAGATTGCAAAACACGAGACAGCCGTACAATTGACAGGGCTTCAGCAGGTGGAGCGATGACAGCATGGGGGCACGAGGGAACGGATTTGTAAGGGGATGAGGGGATGAATGAGTGAGGGGGTGAATGCGTGAGGGGATGAATGGGCGAAAGCACGAGGGCATGAGATGAGAGAGCCAGGGCATGAGATGAGAGAGCCAGGGCATGAGATGAGAGAGCCAGGGCATGAGATGAGAGAGCCAGGGCATGAGCGAGAATGAGAGGGCACGCACGAGATGGTGAGGGGGGGGGCGAGGCGGATGATGGTGTTGTGGGTGGGCTTGGCCAGCACGCCGCGCTCCTTCATCGCCTCACACACGTCCAGCGCCGTCACTCCCCCCGGCAGCCCCTCGCCCGCCACCTGCACCGCCACCAGCAGCCCTCGCCCCCGCACCTCCTGGATCAGATGGGGGTACCGCGCCTGCACTGCCCTCAGCTGCGCCTGTAGCTGCTCCCCCAGCCGCTGCGCCCTGGGGGAGGCGAGGGGGAAGTTGTGAGGGGGTTGAGGGGAGGGGGAATGAGTGGAAGGGGTTGAGGACATGGGATTGTGCAGAGGTGGTACGTGTGAGCACAAGGAGCGTTCGACACATGGTTGTCATGCCCCGTGCATTCGAGACATGGTTGTCATGCCCCGTGCATTCGAGACATGGTTGTCATGCCCCGTGCATTCGAGACATGGTTGTCATGCCCCGTGCATTCGAGACATGGTTGTCATGCCCCGTGCATTCGAGACATGGTTGTCATGCCCCGTGCATTCGACACATGGTTGTCATGCCCCGTGCATTCGACACATGGTTGTCATGCCGCGTGCATTCGAGACATGGTTGTCATGCCCCGTGCATTCGAGACATGGTTGTCATGCCCCGTGCATTCGACACATGGTTGTCATGCCCCGTGCATTCGACACATGGTTGTCATGCCGCGTGCATTCTTCCCCATGCCCACTCTCACTGTGCCTCCCCTCCCATCCCATGATTCTGCATGGAACAGCCAGCCACTCAACTTCCCATCCCACCAGCCCTCCCTAACCCGCACCGCCCCTCCGTGCACCCCCCAATCCGCATTCCCCCCTGCCTACACCCCCCTGTCCCGCACCTGTCGGCCAGCCCGCCCTCTTCAATCTCCGCCAGCGCCGCCAGCGCCACTGCTGACGCCAAGGGGTTGCCGCCAAACGTGCTGCAGAGGAGGGGGAGAGGGGGGAGTGCGCACAGGGGAGGGGGAGGAGAACAAAAGGGAGGGAGAGGGGCCGGGGGTAAGGACGTGCGTTGAGGCGAGGGCATGCAGAACAGGAGGGCATGCAGAACAGGAGGGCATGCAGAACAGGAGGGCAGGACAGGGCGGGCAAGGAGACGTGGGAGGGCATGAACATGGGCATGGGCATGGGCATTGCAAATCAGGGCAGCAGGTCGAACACACTGCACCTGCCATCACACCGCCCCCCCCATCCCCATTATCCATTCCCATTTCCCAATTCCCCATTCCCCGCTCTCCGAATAGAGGCGCGTCAGAAACAAGCTGCGCACAGCGCACCTGCCATCACAGCGCACCTGCCATCACAGCGCACCTGCCATCACAGCGCACCTGCCATCACAGCGCACCTGCCATCACAGCGCACCTGCCATCACAGCGCAGCTGCCATCACAGCGCACCTGCCATCACAGCGCACCTGCCATCACAGCGCACCTGCCATCACAGCGCACCTGCCATCACAGCGCAGCTGCCATCACAGCGCAGCTGCCATCACAGCGCACCTGCCATCACAGCGCAGCTGCCATCACAGCGCACCTGCCATCACAGCGCAGCTGCCATCACAGCGCAGCTGCCATCACAGCGCACCTGCCATCACAGCGCAGCTGCCATCACAGCGCACCTGCCATCACAGCGCAGCTGCCATCACAGCGCACCTGCCATCACAGCGCACCTGCCATCACAGCGCACCTGCCATCACAGCGCACCTGCCATCACAGCGCACCTGCCATCACAGCGCACCTGCCATCACAGCGCACCTGCCATCACAGCGCACCTGCCATCACAGCGCACCTGCCATCACAGCGCACCTGCCATCACAGCGCACCTGCCATCACAGCGCACCTGCCATCACAGCGCACCTGCCATCACAGCGCACCTGCCATCACAGCGCACCTGCCATCACAGCGCACCTGCCATCACAGCGCACCTGCCATCACAGCGCACCTGCCATCACAGCGCACCTGCCATCACAGCGCACCTGCCATCACAGCGCACCTGCCATCACAGCGCAGCTGCCATCACAGCGCAGCTGCCATCACAGCGCACCTGCCATCACAGCGCACCTGCCATCACAGCGCAGCTGCCATCACAGCGCAGCTGCCATCACAGCGCACCTGCCATCACAGCGCAGCTGCCATCACAGCGCACCTGCCATCACAGCGCACCTGCCATCACAGCGCACCTGCCATCACAGCGCACCTGCCATCACAGCGCACCTGCCATCACAGCGCACCTGCCATCACAGCGCACCTGCCATCACAGCGCACCTGCCATCACAGCGCACCTGCCATCACAGCGCACCTGCCATCACAGCGCACCTGCCATCACAGCGCACCTGCCATCACAGCGCACCTGCCATCACAGCGCACCTGCCATCACAGCGCACCTGCCATCACAGCGCACCTGCCATCACAGCGCACCTGCCATCACAGCGCACCTGCCATCACAGCGCACCTGCCATCACAGCGCACCTGCCATCACAGCGCACCTGCCATCACAGCGCACCTGCCATCACAGCGCACCTGCCATCACAGCGCACCTGCCATCACAGCGCACCTGCCATCACAGCGCACCTGCCATCACAGCGCACCTGCCATCACAGCGCACCTGCCATCACAGCGCACCTGCCATCACAGCGCAGCTGCCATCACAGCGCAGCTGCCATCACAGCGCACCTGCCATCACAGCGCACCTGCCATCACAGCGCAGCTGCCATCACAGCGCAGCTGCCATCACAGCGCACCTGCCATCACAGCGCAGCTGCCATCACAGCGCACCTGCCATCACAGCGCACCTGCCATCACAGCGCACCTGCCATCACAGCGCACCTGCCATCACAGCGCACCTGCCATCACAGCGCACCTGCCATCACAGCGCACCTGCCATCACAGCGCACCTGCCATCACAGCGCACCTGCCATCACAGCGCACCTGCCATCACAGCGCACCTGCCATCACAGCGCACCTGCCATCACAGCGCACCTGCCATCACAGCGCACCTGCCATCACAGCGCACCTGCCATCACAGCGCACCTGCCATCACAGCGCACCTGCCATCACAGCGCACCTGCCATCACAGCGCACCTGCCATCACAGCGCACCTGCCATCACAGCGCACCTGCCATCACAGCGCACCTGCCATCACAGCGCACCTGCCATCACAGCGCACCTGCCATCACAGCGCACCTGCCATCACAGCGCACCTGCCATCACAGCGCACCTGCCATCACAGCGCACCTGCCATCACAGCGCACCTGCCATCACAGCGCACCTGCCATCACAGCGCACCTGCCATCACAGCGCACCTGCCATCACAGCGCACCTGCCATCACAGCGCACCTGCCATCACAGCGCACCTGCCATCACAGCGCACCTGCCATCACAGCGCACCTGCCATCACAGCGCACCTGCCATCACAGCGCACCTGCCATCACAGCGCACCTGCCATCACAGCGCACCTGCCATCACAGCGCACCTGCCATCACACGCTCCCCACCCTCCCCATTCCCCAATCCCACCCCCCACCACCCGTCCTTGCCCCACCTGCCGTGCTCGCCCGGTCGGATGCACCCCATGACGTCATCATCCGCCAGCACCGCACTCACTGGCACCACCCCCCCTCCCAACGCCTTGCCCAGGATCTGATGGGGGGGGGAATATAGAGCAGTATAGAGCAGAGCAGAGCAGAGCAGAGCAGAGCAGAGCAGAGCAGAGCAGAATAGAGCAGAGCAAGAAATACAGAGCACAGTATAGCAATATAGAGGGAAGAGCAGAGATATATAAAGCAGCATAGAGCAGAGCAGAGCATGGGAGCGGAGGGCACTGACGAGCACGTCAGGGCGCACGCCCTCATGGTCGCACGCGAGCATCCTGCCGGTGCGGGCGAGGCCCGTCTGGATCTCATCGGCCAGCAGCAGCACGCCGTGCTGGGAGCACAGCTGCCGCACCGCCCGCAGGTAGCCCTCGGGCGGCACCACCACGCCCGCCTCGCCCTGGATGGGCTCCACTATGAACGCCGCCACGCGTGGGCCGTGCTCTGGGGGAGAGGCACGGCAGGGAGGTGGGGAATTGGGGGGTTGGCGAAGGGGAGGGTGCTGAGGGTGGAGGCAGAGGGCATGAGGGAGCATGATAGAAGCACGATGGCATGGGAGCGTGTTGACATGATAAGCTGATGGCGCGACGGCATGCGCCATGCTTCAACACACCCCCACCTCCGCTCCCTCTTCGCCACACACTTGCCTTGCCGCCCACCATGCGTGGCCCCCCACTCACCCGCCAGCAGGCGCTGCAGCCCGTCCACGTCCCCAAAGTCCACCTTGAGGTGGCCGGGCAGCAGCGGGCCGAAGCCGCGCGTGGCGTCGTTGTCACACGACATGCTGATGGCCGCCATGGTGCGCCCGTGGAAGCACCCGCAGCACGAGATCACCAGCGCCTGGGCGGAGGAGAGGGGGGTGAGGGGGGCGGAGAGGGCAGAGGGGCCGGAGGGGCATGTCATGGCAGGGGATGACGGAAAGTCTTACTTTTGTCCTCAGCTCCCCTCCCCCCGCCTCCCTCCCCTTCCCCATCTCCCCCTCCCCCTTCCCCCCACCCACCTGATTGGCGGGCACGCCTTTCTTCTCGTACGCCCACTTCCTGGCGACCTTGAGAGCGGTCTCGACGGCCTCGGCGCCCGTGTTCATGGGCAGCACCTTGTCGTACCCCATCAGCGCCGTGATGCGCCGCGCGAACAGCGGGAAGCGGTCGTTGTGGAAGGCGCGCGACGACAGCGTGCACCGCTCCGCCTGCTGCTGCAGCGCCGCCAGTATGCGCGCGTTGCCGTGGCCCTGCATGGGGAAGGGGGGGACGCGTGGAGGGATGGGTAGGTGGGAAGGAGATCAAGTGCTGACGCCTCTTGCGCCACTCAAGCACTTCCTGCTCTGCACTTGCCACTTGCCCACCCCTTCTCTCGTCTCTCCTCTCACCTCGCCGCTCCTCTCGCTCCTCCTCTCACCCCCCTCTCCGCGCGTCCCCCTGCGCGCGCACCTGGTTGACGGCGGAGTAGGCGGAGAGGAAGTCGAGGTACTCGCGCCCCTCGGGGTCCGTGATGCGCGCGCCGTGCGCCTCCGCGAACACTACGGGCAGCGGGTGGTAGCTGGGGGAGTGGGGGCGCGCGCAGGCGGGCGGACGGGCGGATGGGGAAACGCGCAGATTTAAGGAGCGACGCGGCGAGGACGCGTGGCGGCGGAGAGCAAGCTCAAGCTCTCTTGCGCAACTTGGGCGCACATGAAAGCGCGTTGTCACCACAGTGCGCCCTCCCTTGAAATTCCCTTGCACGCGCCTCCCACTTGCGCGTGCCGCTCACTTGCGCGCGCCACTCTTTTGCACTTGCGCCACTCACTTGTGTGCGCTGCTTTTCTCCTCCATAGAAATCAGCTCGTCCGACGTCGCAGTGCCGTCAGCGGCGCTCGAAAACCGGCGCGCGACGGAGCCAACGCCGCCAAGCGGGGAAGTCTCAGCCAGCCACGGCGCTGCGCGCGAGACGACGCGCCGTCCAAGCCTCGCAATGGGTGCCGCCATGGCGGATATAGGCGGTGGCGGGTGAAGTGTTTGGTTTAGCGAGAAGAGAAGTCGTGTGGCGGCAACGAATCACGTGGTGACCACGTGGGAGAGCGTGAGTGGAAGAAAAGCACGTGGAAGGAAAATGAGGTGCTAGGGGGGAGAAAAGCGGCGCTGGAAGGATATTTTCTCGAGATCAGCGAAGCCCCGCGACTTCGCAAACGGTTCAGGGAGGTAAAGAAAACAGCTACGATTTCACTAAACAATGTAGACTGCTTGAATACTTACAAGTAGCTAATAATAGCTCCAATAAGCCCAATTTAGCATCTAACAATCCCTACGTGATAAAGCTGCTATCTTGTAACAGACTAACGTAACTCCACGTCACATCATGTTTGGCCATTGGCAACCGCATCACAGGCTAATGCCTCCACAAATGGTGCTTTTAGATGGGCATTCGAGGCCGCCACTCGACATGCCATCACATCGAACGGGCCTCCGCTCCTGCCACATGTACAAGCCAACACTCCACTCCCTTCGTTAGAAGAACACGGGGATTGCGGAATCAACACGAAGCATTCTGATTGGGCTTTGAGCTGCATGTGACTGATGATGAGATGGCAGAGCAGGGAGCAAGGAGCAGGGAGCAAGGAGCAGGGAGCAAGGAGCAGGGAGCAAGGAGCAGGGAGCAAGGAGCAGGGAGCAAGGAGCAGGGAGCAAGGAGCAGGTAGCAGGGAGCAAGGAGCAAGGAGCAGGGAGCAAGGAGCAAGGAGCAAGGAGCAAGGAGCAAGGAGCAGGGAGCAGGGAGCAAGGAGCAAGGAGCCAGGAGCAAGGAGCAGGGAGCAAGGAGCAGGGAGCAAGGAGCAGGGAGCAAGGGAAGGGAGGGCGCAGGGCACTGACGGGTCAAAGCAGAGGCCGCCCGCCTCCTCCACTATCAGCGACCCCGCTGCTACATCCCTGGTGGGTGCACCGAGAGAGAGAGAGAGGGAGGGAGAGAGGGCGCGAAGGAGAGGCGAGGGGGGTGTGAGGGAGATATGAGGGTGGAAGACGTGAGAAGCAAATAAATGACTTGTGGGAAGAAATCAAATGGCGACAGGCCTTATATGCCGTAGCTGCTGCAAATGCCGCAACACACACCATGCCCAACACACACCATGCCCTGACCTTCTCAGCAGCGTTGCAGCAACCGCAGCCGAATCCCCCATCCCCTCTTCCTCATTTCCTCGCTTCCCCACCCCTTGGTGGCCCCTGATGCCCCCCCACTGACCAGGGTCCACCGAAGCCGATCTCGTAGAAGAGGTCGAGGCGGCCGCATGCCACTCCCACCAGGTTCAGCGCACATGACCCCGACAGCCGCAGCGACCGCACCTGGGGCGGATTAGGAGTTGGACGAGGGAGGAGCGAGGGTGAGTTGATGGGGGAAGTGCAGGGTTGGTAAGTGGGAGGGGTAGAAAGTAAAGTGCAGGCAGAGCGAGGGTGTATTAGAGAGTCAGAGGAGGGCATGGAGAGGAAAAGGCAGCAGCGTGTGGCAAAGGAAGGCGTGGCCGAGGGGGGCCGGCATTGGTGTTGAGATTCGCTGGGCGTTCACTGGGACGTTGGATGGTCGTGGTAGGAGGAGGTTGGCAGGGGCAGGCAGGAGGGGGGCGGGAAGGGAAGGGGCGTGCCTGGAAGAGCAGGTTGCTGATGCGCCCTGTCAGCCCTGCCACTGTGCCTGCATCCCTCTTGGTGCCTATCTGATGCCCCCCGCCGCCATGGTGGCAGGGACCAGGGGAGAATGGTTGGGAGGCGAGGGGGGAGGGCGAACGAAGTGAAGGGTGAGACAGGCAGCAATGACTGTTGAGCAGAAAAACTGGTGCCAACGAAGGGTGCAAAGGGGCATGTGGATGGGTGGTGCACGAGAGCATGAATGCACGGGTGCAATGGTGGTGCATGGCAGAGGGGGTACCTCAGTGGCGAGCAGTGCTGACCCAATGTCCGTCTGAGAGGATGCTGCCAGGGGTAGGGTGGACGCACGGCAACAGGGGCAGTGCAACACGTGAAAGGGAGAGGGCGCAGAGGCACCACGGGGGGAAGAGTAAGGTAGGAGCGACGGGTGATAGGCAAGGGACAGCAGGGAGCGGTGAAGAAACAGCAGGGAGAGGTGAATGGACAGCAGGGAGAGGTGAATGGAGAAGATTGAGGACGTATAGGGTGGCTACAGGACTACCATGGGTGGCAGCACGACGTACCATGGATGGGCTCGTCGTTGAGCATGGCACCATGACCCCTCATCGCTGTGAACATCTGTGCATGGCGCATGGAGCATGGGGGGCATGGCGCATGGGGTATGGGGCATAGGGCATGGCGCATGGGGCATAGGGCATGGCGCATGGGGCATGTGGCATGGGGCATGGGGCATGGGGCATGGAGCATGGGGCATGGGGCATGGAGCATGGGGCATGGGGCATGGAGCATGGGGCATGGGGCATGGAGCATGGGGCATGGGGCATGGAGCATGGGGCATGGGGCATGGAGCATGGGGCATGGGGCATGGAGCATGGGGCATGGGGCATGGAGCATGGGGCATGGGGCATGGAGCATGGGGCATGGGGCATGGAGCATGGGGCATGGGGCATGGAGCATGGGGCATGGGGCATGGAGCATGGGGCATGGGGCATGGAGCATGGGGCATGGGGCATGGGGCATGGAGCATGGGGCATGGGGCATGGAGCATGGGGCATGGGGCATGGAGCATGGGGCATGGGGCATGGAGCATGGGGCATGGGGCATGGAGCATGGGGCATGGGGCATGGAGCATGGGGCATGGAGCATGGGGCATGGGGCATGGAGCATGGGGCATGGGGCATGGAGCATGGGGCATGGGGCATGGAGCATGGGGCATGGGGCATGGAGCATGGGGCATGGGGCATGGAGCATGGGGCATGGGGCATGGAGCATGGGGCATGGGGCATGGAGCATGGGGCATGGGGCATGGAGCATGGGGCATGGGGCATGGAGCATGGGGCATGGGGCATGGAGCATGGGGCATGGGGCATGGAGCATGGGGCATGGGGCATGGAGCATGGGGCATGGGGCATGGAGCATGGGGCATGGGGCATGGAGCATGGGGCATGGGGCATGGAGCATGGGGCATGGGGCATGGAGCATGGGGCATGGGGCATGGAGCATGGGGCATGGGGCATGGAGCATGGGGCATGGGGCATGGAGCATGGGGCATGGGGCATGGAGCATGGGGCATGGGGCATGGAGCATGGGGCATGGGGCATGGAGCATGGGGCATGGGGCATGGAGCATGGGGCATGGGGCATGGAGCATGGGGCATGGGGCATGGAGCATGGGGCATGGGGCATGGAGCATGGGGCATGGGGCATGGAGCATGGGGCATGGGGCATGGGGCATGGGGCATGGAGCATGGAGCATGGGGCATGGGGCATGGGGCATGGGGCATGGAGCATGGAGCATGGGGCATGGGGCATGGGGCATGGGGCATGGAGCATGGAGCATGGGGCACGGGGCAATGGAAAGGAACCATGGGATACAGGTGGGGGTGGAGTTGAATGAGGAAAGATGTTGGGCGTGATGAGTGGGGTGGGGGAGCAGCAGGGCACGTAGAGCAGTGTAGTGAGCAGAGTGGGGGATGTGCGTGCGGGGATTGACATGCATGCGTGAGTTGAGAGGCGCATGGCAAGGCGGGCAGGCAGGGGCACGTGCCTCGTTGAGGATGGGGTTGAAGACCACCCCCACCACCACCGCCTTGTTGATGGCCAGCCCGATGGACACACACACGAATGGATACCTGCTCTTGCCGGGCGCGCTCCATGCACGCATGGTGCGCGGCACAGGGGGCAGGGCACGTAGGCCAAGACACGGAGAGGGGGGTAGATATGAATGAAGCAAAGGCGGTGATGAGATGGGGTTGAGAAGGACAGATGATGCCGGCTGCCCATCTCCACAGGTGCAGGTTAGGGGCGCGGCAAGACTGCTGTTTGTGCCATTGCAGGGATGCACCCCCAACCCCACCCCCACCGCCACCCCCGTTGCCACCCCCACCCCCACCCCCACCCTCAGCGGCAGCGGCACCCCCAGCGGCAGCGGCACACCCACCGGTGCACGAAGTTGGTGGTGCCATCGAGGGGGTCCACCATCCACGTGGGGTCGTCTGACAGCCCCGCCGTGCCATGCACTGATGACTCCTCCTCGCCTATCAACTGATGCCGTGCCATGCCGTGCAGTTGAGATGGACGGTGAAGCACGGCATGTGGGGGACATTAGAGAAGGGGAGTCGATCGAGGAAGGGAGCAAATGACCTGCATGCTACGATACGACCATAAGCTCACCATGCTACAACCCAGAACCCATGCTGCAAGCCGGCAACCCAGCGAACCCAGCAGAGCCCTCGTGCTTCGGGTTCAATCACACGCTTGCCTTGTGGGAGGGATAAGCGGCTGAGATGTGCTGCATGATGAGTGCCTCGCATTGCTTGTCCGTTTCTGTGACCAGGTCGACCTAGATGCAGCACAGTGGGTGGCGGACGTAGGGAGGGGAGAGGAGGGAGGGAAAGGGAATGAGTGGGGACGGCACAATGTCACGATACATACGTTCTTGCACAACGCCTGGATGAGTTTCTGCGTTCCTTGACTTAAATACACATAGCTCTCACATGCCATGCTCTCACATGCCATGCTCTCACATGCCATGCTCTCACATGCCATGCCATGCCATGCCCCGACCTCCAACGCGCCTCACCTTGCCCTTGTGCTGCACGTCCTTTGGTGCGTTGAAGCTGCGGCGAATCACCTGGTGACACGTGTGCACGCATCCACGGATGTATGGGTGGGTGAGTTGAGGGATGGAGGGATGGAGGCGGATGGAAGGGGATGGAGGGAGGTGGAGGGATGGAGGGGGATGGAGGGATGGCGGGGGATGGAGGGGGATGGATGAATGGGGGGGGATGGAGGAATGGGGGGAGGGATGGCGGAGTAGAGGGAGTTAAGAAGAAAGAAACGGAGAGGAGAAAGTTGGCGGGGAAACAGCGAAGGAGCGGGGAGGAGAGAAGAGGAGAAGAGGAGGGGCGAGGCGAGGGAGAGGAGAGGGAGAGGACTGGGAGGGTTGTTGGGCGATGCAGGCGGCACGCCAGGCAAGCGGAGGGGCGTGATGGGAAGTGAGGGGCGTTGGGATACGGCACGTGCGAGGGGCTGCGGGGTGCGTCACGCGCTATGTGGCATGGTGCATGCACACACGGGGCAGCGCACACGGGGCAGCGCACACACGCACGGGGCAATGCGACGAACCTCGCCCGCGTGGCGAGCGGCCGTGACAGCGACGTCCAGATACTCGCGCAGCTCCCGCTCTGCCCGCGCGCACAGCCCATGGCCGCCGCACCGGCGATCGCGATGGCGCAACGATCGCAATGACAATGACACCGCACGGCGCGTCGCGGCACGCACGTTGGAATGCATTGAAGAGTCAGCATCGCAGACATCAGACGGGAAGACACGTGGAGAGAGACGGTCAGTCGTGCGGATTGATCAGCAAAGCTGAAAATCGGCAGGATTACAATTAATGACACACACAGGTCGGCACGGGAGGCAGCGTTAGCGGCAGGGCTAGCGGCAGGGCTAGCGGAGGTTTCACGGCAGAGAGGGCGACAATGCGGAAACGCACGACTCACCCGCGACAGCTACAGGCGTCGCCATGAGAGTCGCCTGGACGAGCCGGCGACAGTCTGACGGGAGACGCGAGACGAGAAGCGTTTCAGGGGCAGAAGATGCGAGGGCGGTGCGATTGATCGCTGATAAGGTGCAGGTCAGACGTGGTGCGTTCAAATGAGCCGTATAACGATCATCGTTTCGGTGTCAAGCGTTGATGATATGAATCAATGTAGCTACAGCAGCAGGATTCAATATTTGATTCCAACAAGGAATATATTAGTTTCTATAGAATCTAAAACAGCTGAGAGAAATCTGCACAGTAAATACAACCTAAAATGTGTTAATCCTAGCAAAACACTGGAAGGTGCTGTGGTGTGAGGACAGCACTCAGTAGCCATCGGGGTGCAGGCGGCGCCAGCGCCAGGCCATGGCGAGGGAGTCCTTGAGGTCCGTGTACTTGGCCTTCCAGCCCAGCTCGCGGTAGATCCTAGAGGGGTCGCTGTACACCTCCGCGTAGTCCCCCGGGCGCCGCGCCTTCTGCTCCATCACCTTTATGGGCGCGCCTGTCACGTTCAGACACGCGTTCACAAACTCGCGCACCGAGTACCCTGTTCAGGCATGGCAGGTCCGGGTAGGGCCGGTCAGTGCAGGGTAGGGCGTGCAAGGGTGTTGCAGGAAGAAAGGGAGGGAGGAGGGCGGGGTTGCCATACTAGCAGAACGCTTCTGCTAAGAATCAAGCGAAGCAATGAGGAGGTCGTGGTGAGGAAACAGCAAAAGGAGGAATGATGATGGCAGTCCAGAAGCAGCATGGAGGGGCAAGGGACGCCCACCTTTGCCGGTGCCGACGTTGTAGATGTTAACAGTGCCGGGTGTGAGGTGGTGCATGGCCACCACGTGTGCGTTCACGAGGTCCGTGACATGGATGTAGTCGCGGATGCACGTGCCGTCCGCTGTGGGGTAGTCCGTGCCCATCACCTGCCGGGGGGCACAGCCACGCAGCAGCAGAGAGATGATTCAGGTGCGTGAATGAGGTGAGTGTGGAGTGGAGTCAGCTCAGCAGTCACAGCTGTGGGGTAGTGCAGGCGTATCACCGGGCATGCAGTGGGGATAAGAATGGCGCCCGTTTGCTACGGCGGCCTTGGATGCTGTGGCTCTCCCTCATGGCCGGTGAGCTGGGGGTTGTGTGTGGCCATCACCAGCAATGCACCCCTGCAGCCGTGCAGTGAGCGCACATGCACCATGTGTTTGCACTCAATTCAACAGGCACTGATGAGTGTGTGTGTGTGTGTGTGCCGCACCGAAATATTCTCACAGCGTACAGGGCACACACATGGACGGAGAAAGCACATGACGGCAGAGACACAGCGAGCACGGAGTAATCACAGAAAGCAGGTGCTCATGCTCGTATCATGGTGCGCGGGGTGGGGAGAGCAGCATGGGGGAAAGCAGCACGGGAGGAGAGCAGCAGGGGGCGGGGGCGAGGCGAGCGCACCTTGAGTCCATCGATCTTGCCCATGGCGGCATCGAAGCACGCCCCTGTGATGCGCCCGTGGTGCCTCAGCTCCGGGCGAGGCGCCTCCCCCAGCCGCCCACTGGGGTCCGACCCGATCACGTTGAAGTACCTGGGGGAGGTGGGGGGGGTCAGGAGGGGAGGGGGGAGTGAGCAGGTGGGTGTGGGTGGCAGGGGAGGGGACGCCGAGGGCGGTGGAGTGAATGTGCGTGTGAGCGAGCGGAGGAGGGGGGTGTCCTACCAGGATACACTGAAGCGCATGCGGGATCCATTGTGGGTGGGATGAGTGGCAGCAGAGGAGATCGCAGGGGGGCTGCAAGGGAGATGCTAGGCACATGCGAGCAGGAGAGGCACGTGCGAGCAGGAGAGGCACGTGCGACAACTGACAAGCAAGCGAGAGTTCTGTGAGAATGGGTAGGCATGCAAGGCACACGATCTGAGGATAGGTAGACACATGGCAGGTGACCGGAGGTCGAAAAAAGAGGTGGGGAGAGGTGCGGGGACCTGAGGATGGTGGCGGCGAGGCGGGGGTTGGCGCGCGCGTAGTCGAGGATGACGTCCTCCGCCATCTTCTTTGACTTGCCGTACGGGTTTATGGGCGCCTGGTGCCACGCACCGCACACGGCAGGGGGGGGGAGGAGGGTGTGATGGGAGGGTGTATGCCACATGCACGACAGAGGTGGAGAGAAGGGGGTGGAGGGTGGGGGGAGGGGCACTTCATGAGCGCACTGCACGCACACTACAGCGTGATGGGTGCTAGCCGCTCACAAGGCAGGCAGAGGGGAGGAAGAGGGGCGGCTTGTGAAGAGTGGGAGGGCAACTGTGTGCGTCACTGTGCTCTGGTGGCATTGGCGTGCCATGGCCGACCCAGCGTGGTGGGTGATGGGCATGGTGGTGGGGTCACCTGCACAGTGTCCTCAGTGATGGGCATGGTCTTGGGTTCGCCATACGTGGCGCACGTGCTGCTGTAGATGAGCTGAGTCACGCCGTGCCGCCCCATGGCCTCCACCAGCGTCAGTGTGTTGGCCGTCACGTTGTGGTAGTACCTGTGCCGTGCATGCACGCATGCACCATGCCCCATGTCAAATAAGCAGGAGGAGAGCGAGATGAGTGTAATGGACGGCAGTTGCAGAGCCATGACCGCCAGCGGCCAGTGTGTGACGTGGTATGGTTCAAGTGCCAGCCCCCTACCGTACATCCCCTCCTGCCATTCTCTCCTCCACGCAGCCACCTCTCGCTCTGCGGAACTTGCTCCATCTCCCGTGCCAACAATGCTTGCGACTCACCTCCCCCATGTGCCATGCATGCACATGCCCCGCGCTCCATGTCACGTGAAAATAGGTCAGCACAACGAACGGGTGGGGGAGGGGGGAGGGAGGGATGGGGGTTTGGTGGGGGGGAATTGGGAGATGGGTGTGTTGGATGGCAATAGCGGTACCTGGACCCCCAGGGGCCAGTGTGAGAGGTGGGGCCAGTGTGAGAGGTGGGGCCAGTGTGAGAGGTGGATGTCAGTGATATGGCTGCCAACCTGTTCAAGTGCCACTCCCCATTCCATACGTCCCCTTTCCCTACAACCTCCCCTGCCATTCTCTACCACGCGACCACCTCTCTCGCCCCACAGGTCGCTCAATTCCCGCCCACCACACCCCCCATGCAGCTCACCTCAGCGGCTCCTGCATGCTCTCGCCCACATAAGCGACGGCAGCGAAGTGCATCACCACGTCGATGGCGTTGCTCGCAAACACCGCCTCCACCTGCCGCACAGACCCACCCACCCACCCCCCCACACACACACATGCACGCACGGCGCACAGCGGTGCTTCAAGTTCAAGGGGGCGGCGGTGCTTCCAGGGGAGGGGTCGGAGGAGCAGTATTGGAACAAGTAGAGGCGTGCAATAGAAACGGTGCATGGGAAGGAGCGCATGCCACATGGCCATGTGCGCATGATGCATGGTAGGGCAGTGCGCGCATGCATGGGGGCAGCGGAGCAGACCTTGCGCGGGTCCCCCAGGTCCGCATTGATGAACTGCAGCCGCCCCTCCGGCGCTATGCGCTGCAGCACCTGCACCGCGCCCCAGTTGCCCCGCGATAGGTTGTCCTGCCGTGCACATGAGCACACATACGCGCAGACGTAGGCACAGGCGCAGGCATAACCACAGGCACAGGCACATGCACAGGCACACATAGGCACACGCACGCACACACACATGCAGTGGGAAATGGGAGGAGAGTGGGGAGAGGGTGAGGAGGCGAAGAGGCGGCGCTGGAGTGGAGAGGGGCGCATGGGCGGGAGAAGGCGCAGGAGAGTGGCATGGCGGAGAGGAGAGCGCGGAGGCAGGAGAGGTGCATGCGGCTTACGAGAATCGTGACGTCACTCACGTTGAAGTGGTCGTCACTCACGACAATGGTGACGCGGTGGCCGGACGTGAGGAGGTGCAGCGACGCGTGCGAGCCGATAAAGCCCGCGCCGCCCGTCACCAGCACGTGCGTCACCCCCGCCTCGCGCACGCGGAACTGACGCACCGCCACACGCGCGCACAGAAGCGCACAGGCAGAGAGGGGGGGCACACAGGGAGCACAGTTGGAACATGCGCACAGTTGGACGTAGCGAGCGAGGAGTGAATGGGGAGAGGGGTGCGGGTACGAGACGGTGAGGATTCAGCACAGGATCGGACGCGAATCTCGCGATCAGCTCGACGCATTCTGAGAAAAACGCGAGCCTGCAGCGCCCCACCTGCATGGGAGTGGAATCTCTAGATTGGAGCACGAACATGCAGACCGCGACAAAGAGCGCCGCCAGCACCATCTTAACAGCAGATGATCTCTGCCGCCCCGTGGCCGCCGCCATGGGCGAGTCCATCCTGCGCCGCACGCGCCCACGCCTCAGCCAGCCGTGCGCGGTGCGGCAAGGGGGGAGGTAAGGAGACGGAGTGCGGGATCGTGCGCTCGTTCGTGGACTGCCGATGAACCCAATGGCTCCGCCGTGCACGCTAGCGACGGCGATCACGGAAGGGCCAGCGCGGAGAGAGAAGCTGAAGCCGGATTAGCAGGAGGGATTGGTGAATGAAGGCTGCACGCCACTAAGAGATGGCGGCTACTATTGTAGGTCACAGGGCTTCGGTCCCAAAAAAGCAGGGAGGGTCCTCCTGAAGTGCTCTATGTGGTCCCAAAGAAACAGTGCCGGCTAATGCAAATCCGTCGTCTCGTCAGTTGCGTTATCAGGCTCGGCTTGGACACGCCGAGCCTGGAAGTCTACACGCTTGTAGACCAGCCATGAATGGGAGGGAAGTGTGTCAGTCGACGCCTCCAAGACTGAACCAGCCAATCAACGAACCTCGTGTCACCAGAGCAACTGCTCTGGGCATTAAGAATATACAAAGATCCTCTGTAGTATATACAATGCAGCTATGATGTGGTTGTTTAACAATCAGGAAGCCATATATAGAAGAGAAAAATCAAGGGCTTAGAAAGAGGCCTCATGCTAATTTATTTACTAAATATTGCGCTTTAAAAGTAATTAAATATGCTGTTCGACATTCTGGGAAACGCAACATAGCAATTACAACATTCTCGAGCTCCTCACTTGTTTATGCAATATTACATCTCTTCATTGGTGTAGCCTCACGGGAACTATTTGATTGCGTCCGTTGTTACAAAGCGAATCGCTGAAATTCTCCGATCTGCTGTTGGATTGGGAACGAAGCGAGAGAGGCTAATCGGAGGGTCGTTCGTCGTCAGACATATCCGAGGGTCAGTATGGAAATCGAGGAGCGGGAGTTGCGGGATGCTCCCCACGATATGTTTCTCCCCCCAGCAAATTATGTTGCAGGAGTACCACTGAGCAATCATACGAGGAGGCAGTACATTCTGCTGTGAGTGCAGGCGCTTCCCAACGAACTAGCTGGCAGTGTCACCAAAGCGACGTGCGAGACAGTTCCACACATAGCATACCACTTAGCAATGGCTTCGTTTCGGCGATGAGTATAAATTCCGCGTTTTTACCGTGAGGCAAACCGTACGTCCGGCCGGGCCATCGTTATGGAATATAGGTCTGGGCCTGGGCAAGGGAAAATAGGTCAGAGCAGTCAGCCGGCCATCAAGCGGGTCCAGGCAGGCAGTCGGCCGTCGCAGGAGAGACGAGCGAGCTCGCTGAAGAAGCTAGCGCGGCGAGAAGTGAGCGCGCGAGGAAACTGGGCGTTCAAGCGCACGAGCTCGGAGGAGAAGTTCAGGAACTTCAGCCTCCAGGTGCGACCCTTCAGGCGCCTCGCAGTTGAGGACCTCCGCCTTCATGCGTGCGCGTCACCTCGTTTCAATTCTAAATAAGTTCGCACGTGGTCGCGAAGTCCCTCTGCACCCGTGTTGATGCATAGCGGTTGTCCCCGCTCTCATTACCCTTCCCCACTTTGCCATGCCGTTGTTCGTTCGTGCATCTTCGTCCGCACGAACCTCCTTCCCGTAAAATTCCTCCTGCCTAGCCATTCCGCTCGGCGAGCAGTGCGCGCGGATTGAATGAGTTTTGTAAGTCGACCATGCGATGCCGTGGGTGCGCGTGCAGGGGGAGTACGACACGTTCGACGCCAAGGCCGCGCAGGTGGAGCGCCTGTCGTTTCTGAAGCGGCGATCGCGGATCGTGGAGATCGTGGCGGCCAAGGATCTGCTCTTCACGCTCGCGCACTCGGGAGCATGCGCTGCCATCTGCTTAGGTCCGCCTACCTATCCTCGCTTTCCATGTTCCGTTTTCCTTTTGCTCAAGCGCGTTCCGTGTCAGTCGACTCAGCCTATTCTGCTGCTGTGCCTCGTTTCTGCTGTGCGTGATTGCGGTGGCGGCAGAGTCGCGGCGGCGGCTGTGCTACATGAACGTGGGGTCGGAGGAGGTGATTCGGAGCCTGTTCTTCAACAAGAACAACGACTCGCTCATCACCGTCTCCGTCTACGCGCAGGACAACTTCAGCTCGCTCAAATGCAGAAGCACCCCGCTCGAGTGCGCCCCTGCCTTTCCTCCCAATCCTCGTGTCCTTGTCTGCTACCGCGCTAGCCTCCTCTGGCTCCGTTTTCCTTGGTTCCGTTTCTCATGGTCCCTCTCCGTCTTGTTGAGAGGCGTCTTTTGAAGATCGCTTTATTCCTCTGTGTCGTTCGCCTGTCGCCGCCTCTCCCTCCCGCACTCTGTGCCCTCCCTGCTCTGCTCCTTCTGCCGCCCATCCCTTTCTCACGTGCGCGCAAGTCACAAGGCCCTTCCCGTGTGTGGTGTGCTTCGCTCCACATGGTGTGTGCGCGGTGCTGCGCGTGCCCTGCAGGTACATCCGGAGGGGGCGGCCCAGCGAGGGCTTTGCGCTGTTTGAGTCGGAGTCGCTGCGCTGGCCGGGCTTTGTGGAGTTTGACGACGTCAACGGCAAGGTCCTCACCTACTCCGCTGACAACGGGTATGCTGCTCCCCTCCCCCCTGTGCTGCACATGCGCTCATGCGCTCACTGCAAGCTGGCTTTGGTACTCATGTGCTTGCTCATCTGCACACCCGCAACCACGTAGCTGCCACTTGCTTTGCACTGTCTGTCCTTGCCGTGCCTCATGGTTGCATGCTCAGAACAGCCGTTAACTTGTGTGAAATCGTTTGAGTGCGTGTGGATGCGTGTGTTGTGTGCGGGGTGCAGCATGTACAAGGTGTTTAATCTGCGCAACTACACTCTCCTCTACAGCGTGCCCGACAGCAACATTCAGGAAATCAAAATCAGGTCAGGATTAGACCTGTGCCAAGTTCAAAAGAGCCTCCATCCTATGTGCCTGTTGTGCTTTCAGTCCGTATAGCATTCACCACTTTTTGGGTTGTCTCCACCCATCCTGCCCACCTGCCATCCCCTTTCTGCCATCCACCATCCACTGCCTGCCATGCTGCTGTGCGCGGTGCAGTCCGGGCATCATGCTGCTGATCTACAACCGCGCGGAGGGGCACGTGCCGCTCAAGATCCTGTCGATCGAGGACGGGGCGGTGCTGGCGTCGTTTGTGCAGCTGCTGCAGCGCGGCAAGAAGGTGGACTTCATCGAGCAGTTCAACGAGAAGCTGCTCGTCAAGCAGGAGAACGACAACCTCCACATCCTCGACGTCCGTGCTCCTCTCCCTTCCTCTTCCGCTCCCTGCCAACCCCTATCCTTGCCCTCGCTGCCGTGCTCCTTGCTGCCCTCGCTGCCGTACGCCTGCTTGTAACCCGTGCACTGACTCGCTCGCATGGATTTGGTCCCTCATGCCCCTGTCTACCCTGTAATCTGTCTAAACATGGCATTTTCGCCGCATTGTGACCCGCCCCCTCCGTGCGGTGGAGAGCAGGTGCGCACGCGGGAGGAGACGCAGGTGAGCCGCACGGAGTTCATGACGCCCTCGGCGTTCATCTTCCTGTACGAGAACCAGCTCTTCCTCACCTTCCGCAACCGCGCCGTGGCCGTGTGGAACTTCCGCGGGGAGATGGTGACGGCGTTTGAGGACCACGAGCTCTGGTACCCCGACTGCAACACCAACAACATCTACATCACCTCGGACCAGGACCTCATCATCTCCTACTGCAAGCACCACCACCCCTCCCACGCCCCCCACGGTCAGTCCACACCACCTCCCCGTGCCTGTCTCTCATTCTAATGCCCCCTGTTTACTGTAAGCTCTTCATGGGCTGTCTATCCACCTCGTCCTCCCTGCCCGCCTCTCTGCTACCCTGCATCATGCCTGTTGTATGCAGTGGGCAGCATCAACATCAGCAACATCCTCACGGGGAAGCTGCTGGCTAAAATATCGTCGGATTCAGAGTCGGCTCAAGCCAAATCGAAGTCCGTCCACTCGACTGTAAAGGAGGCACTGGAAGACGTTACAGCACTGTTTTATGATGAAGATAGGAATGAGATCTACACAGGAAATAGAAGTGGCTTTGTACATGTCTGGACAAACTAAGCAAGCTGGATGGAGGCTAGCTATGATGAGGGCAAATGTGTTGCATGGTATGTACCCAGTCGCTAAACCAACCAACCAACCAACCAGAACAGACAGCAAGAAAGCCAGATTCCACCATTTTAGGGCTCTGGGGTACGCAACAGACTCTGCCCAAGCCAGATATAATCCCCACTGGATACCAGTACGAATAGTCGGTCTTGCTCTTTGCAAGGCAGAGCGCAACTCTCAGAACTCTTTGCCGCTTCCCAAGAATGGCAGGGTGTGGTTAGCCGTACTCTCTACCTACGGCGTATGCTAATGCACTGGCGGCAGGCAGCCCAAGGCTATGCCTGTGCCTGGCTCTCAGTATGCCTTGGCTGCAGCAGCAGGCAGGCTATGCCCGGGCGGTGGTTATGCCTTGGCTCTGGAAGCATTAGTGGCACGTATTCTGTCCCGGTTGTCCAACTTCACCAGGCGCTCCAACTGCTCCTCTCACAGCACACACATTCCACACACATGAAGACACCACACACGCCACACACATCCCACACACACCACAGACACGAACACACACGAACACACTCGAACACACACGAACACACACGAACATACACAGCACACACAGCACAACCACAGGACCCAGATTAAGAAGCATGCCATGCATAGGGTACGTGAACATATACTGCATGTACCTACTTGACCATCTACCAACGCCATGCCTCACCTCCGCCATGCCCATGTCCTCAATTCTCTTCCTCTTGAGCTCGCTCAGCGGCGCCTGGCGGTCCAGCAGCGTCCACAGCCACTCGGGGTACTCACTGCACGCACGCACGCACACACGCGCGCACGCACGCACGCACACACGCACGCACGCACGCACGCACGCACGCACGCACGCACGCACGCACGCACGCACGCACGCACGCACGCACGCACGCACGCACCCATGGAGGGACGCACACATGCACACACCCATGGAGGGACGCACACACCCGAAGAGGGACGCACACTGATACACCGTGTGCAATCAATCCGCTTCCGATGGCATCCTGAAGCCACTGCAAGTGCGCGCTGCTCGCTACACGGAAGGCAACAGAGAGGAGGCGAGCAAGTGCAAGAAACTGCACGCCGCGAGTCAATGCTGGTGATGCCATGGAGCACGCGAGGCCATGCTGGTGATGCCATGGACCACGCGAGGCCATGCTGGTGATGCCATGGAGCACGCGACCTGCAAACCAACCTCACCCTTCACCTCTCCGCCTCTCCTCCTCTCGCGTCCCTGCCATCGCGCCCCCCCCCTCCCCTCCCCTGCCCGCGTCCCCCGCGTGCAGCGCACCTGTCGGGCAGCACGGGGGGGTCGGAGCCCGTCTTCAGGATGTTGCCGCCCACCACTGTCGCCGCGCGCACCTCCACTGGCACGGACGACGCGCGGGCGGCGTCTGCGGGAAGAGAGGGAGGGTGCACGGAAAATGGGGCGGCATGAGATGGTCGGATCGCGGCTCTGCTGCTCACGGCGTCGCGCAACCCTTTCCACCCCGCTCTTCACGCATCATCCCCGCTCTTCACGCATCAACCCCGCTCTTCACGCATCACCCCCGCTCTTCACGCATCAACCATTTCGCGCCCGCACCTGAAGCAGCAGCGTCGCCTTTTCCCTTCTTCGCGCCTTTCGCGGCTGCCTTGGGCGCAGCCGCGCGTAGCCGCAGAGCGCCTGAGAGCACGCGCGCGCGCAGCACTGACGCCATGGGGCGGAGAAGCGGATGCTTCGGTGACGCGCAGTCAGCGCGACGGCAACGGAGCTACGCGCAAGGGCGAGGGGGGAGGAAAATATGCAGCGAACTTTCCGCAGTGGTGTGGTGAGAGTGTGAAGATGGCGACGCACGGATGATACACAGCACGGCTATCGTGATGCCACGGAGGGCCCCGCGTGATGGGCGACGGACAGGATTATGACCGTATATCGAGGTCTGGCAGGACGTCCCGACGAAGTACTGTTGCAAACTAGAGACTGGTATTTCGTGCAAACTGTAAGGAACTTCTGCTTTATGCTAAAGTCTGACATCATGCAAGGAACTTGTCATTTAAATTTCAGCCTTTTTACGCTTATTCAGCATAAAATTAGGCTTTTTTTTCTACCCCTAGGCTGATTCCAATTTTTTTTTATGAACATTGGCTGTTTATTTCAGCCATTTTTTTTGCAGGGCTGAGCACTCGGCCCTGTAACAAAAATAACCTAATACTTCGTATTCTACACATGTGTAGATTTTTTTACGGTATGCGTTTCGGGGCTACAAGCGCCGAGAACAAACGGTTTTCTTTGCTTTGAAGAGCAGGTTTGTGAGTGCATGGTCCTGAAACGATGCTAGAAAAATGCGTAGGAGTGAGGCAAGAACGATTAGCCATGCGTACACATGACAAAAAACGAATTGCTCCATGTTTTACGCCTGTGTGGATTTTTTATGGGGTACAAACGCCAAGAACGAGAGTTTTACGTGGGCATCTTCAACCATAAACCCTGAAACTATGTTGAAAGTACGAGGGGAATGAGGAAAAAACAATTGGTCATACGTACCCACAATAGAAAACATGTTTCATTTTCTACACTGGTGCGGTTTTTTCAAACGTCAAGAATGAGCGTTTTTCTTTGCTTTGAATATCTTATGGCCAATCAAAGTCATACGTTGATTAGTTTGGTCGGTATGCGCATACGTAGAGAGCATACCGTAGAGTTGAAACGTTCATATCTTCCACTATCATTACCATTACCACTACCATTACCATTACCTTTACCGGTACCATTATCATTACCATTACCATTACCACTACCATTACCATTATAATTACCACTACCATTACCATTACCACTAGCATTACCTGTCAAAACATATTGTTATGTTCTTACTCTAGGTTGTGTAGGGTCACACCTTAGAGGGTACAACCCAACTCTCTCGACACTCTTGTACCCCCTCTCCCTCACCTAATCATCATTCCTCACCTAGCTACTAGTGATTCTAACATGGTATTAAGAGCACAATGCTCCTTAGGACCGAATGTTTAAAAGGGCCCACCACTACTATTTCGATCTACTGCCCGAGTCGCGCCCCTAGGAGAAACGCGAAATTCGAAACCGTGCTCTAGGCGAGACGGTTCCTTTTTCTGCCCTAGACGCGATTTTCCTTCCTAGTCACGTGCGACCCCCCCTGACCGCGCCTTAGCTGCCAGTACAGCCCGCGTAGGCCCGTCGCGAAGCCCGTACAGCCCGCGTAGGCCCGTCGCGAAGCCCGTACAGCCCGCGTAGGCCCGTCGCGAAGCCCGTACAGCCTGCGCCAGGCCGTCGCGCAGCCCGTACAGCCCACGTCAGGCCCGCACCCAGCTCGTAAAGCCCGCGCCAGGCCCGCACGCAGCCCTTACAGCCCACGCCTGGCCCGCACGCGGCCCGTGTTACTGCTGCACTCGCTGCTGCTGCTACACTGCTGCGCCTGAACTGCTGCTGCAGTGCTGCTGCCGCCTGTACTGCCCTGAAACTGCTGCTGCTACTTGCTGCAGCTGCTCCTCCTTGCTGCTGCTGCTGCTACTTGCTGCAGCTGCTCCTCCTTGCTACTGCTGCTACAGCTAGCGCTACTCACTGCTGCTGCTACTGAAGCTAGTGCTGCTACAGCTAGTGCTACTGCTGCTGCTGCTACTACCGCACTTGCTACAGCTGCTACTGACTGAAGCTACGGCTGCTACAGCTAGTGCTACTGCTGCAGCTCCTACTCCAACACTTGCTACAGCTACTATTGACTGAAGCTACTCCAGCTACAGCTAGTGCTACTGCTGCAGCTCCTACTCCAGCACTTACTGCAGCTGCTCCTGACTGAAGTTACTGCTGCTACAGCTAGTACTACTGCTGCAGCTCCTACTACTTCACTTGCTACAGCTAGTGCTACTGCTGCAGCTCCTACTCCAGCACTTGCTACAGCTGCTCCTGACTGAAGCTACTGCTGCTTGACTGAAGCTACTGCTGCTACAGCTAGTACTACTGCTGCAGCTCCTACTACTGCACTTGCTACAGCTAGTGCTACTGCTGCTCTGCCACTGTGTCCGAGCCGCGCCGCCCAGCCCGAGCTGTCACTGCTGCGCTACTTCCGCGGCAGTCGCTGCGGCCAGGGGTGGACAGCAGCGGGCACTGCTTCTCCCGGACGACCCCACCCCTCGGCAGCTTCGTGAGTGGGTTATTCAGCGAGGTCGTCCTGGTGGTGGAGGTTATCGTTCTGTTAAGACCGCTGCTCTTGGTGTTAGTGAGTCTGCTGCCACTCCAGGTGTTAGTCAGTCTGCTGCCACTCCAGGTGTTAGTGAGTCTGCTGCAGCTCTAGGTGCCCGTGAGTCTACCGACGCTCTAGTTGCTGGTGCGCCTACTACCACAGGTCCTGCCTCAGCTGAGGTCTTGCACACTTTCACGCTTGACTCCGGCGCGTCACGTTGCTTCTTCCGTGATTGCACCACAGTCACACCACTCACAGCACCTGTCCCAGTCTCACTGGCTGACCCCTCTGGGGGCCCAGTGGTTGCGAGAGCCTCCACGGTCCTCCCTTGTCCAGCAGTCCCCTCCGGCTCTTTGTCAGGTCTCCACCTCCCCACGTTCTCGACGAACTTGGTGAGCAACGCTGCCATTCAGGATGTCTGGGTTGATACCTTTATTCCTGGAGGGCAGCGTGTGGCGATCTGTACGTGCTCCCGGACTGGCCGTCACCTGGCTACGTTCACTCGACAGCCTGGGTCTAGTCTGTACACACTGACCACTGCGTCTGCACAGGTGGCTGAGTCAGGTCAGGTAGCTACGTCGAGTCGAGCGTCTGCGTCAGGACAGTTAGCTGCGTCTTGCTCGTGCCGAGTACTCACGCACGAGACTCAGCGCTGGCACCACCGTCTTGGTCACCCCTCCCTGCAGCGTCTGCGCCGCATGCACTCCCGGCTCCTGGTCACTGGCCTCCCTGAGACCCTGCCCCCCCTCCCGCGCTCACTTGCGCCGCCGTGCCTTCCTTGCGTCGAGCGGCGGCAGCGCGCCGCTCTTCACTCCTCCGAGTTTCCTCCGACCACTGCTCCTCTGCAGACTCTCCACATGGACGTGTGGGGCCCGGCCCCCGTCGGTGGAACGGACCAGGAGCGCTACTTCCTGCTGGTGGTTGACGACTACACACGCTACACCACAGTCTTCCCCTTGCGGCGCAAGGCGGATGTCAGTGGTGTCTTGATCCCCTGGATCCGTGCTACTCGTCACCAGCTGCGCGAGCGGTTTCGGCGGGACTTTCCAGTCCTGCGTCTGCACTCTGACAGGGGTGGTGAGTTCTCCTCTGGCGTCCTTGAGACGTTCTGCCAGGATAAGGGCATCGCCCAGTCGTTCACGCTTCCGGCCTCTCCGCAGCAAAATGGGATCGCTGAGCGTCGCATTGGCCTGATCATGGAGGTTGCTCGTACCTCCATGATCCATGCGGCTGCTCCCCATTTCCTGTGGCCGTTTGCGGTCCGATACGCCGCGCATCAGCTCAACCTCTGGCCCCGTGTCTCTGCTCCAGAGACCTCGCCCACACTCCGTTGGACGGGACAGCCTGGTGATGCGTCGTCGTTTCGGGTCTGGGGCGCGCTCTCCCTTGTTCGCGATACCAAAGCGAGCAAGCTCTCCCCTCGCACTCTCCGCTGTGTCTTCCTCGGCTTCCCCACCGACGCTCCACCCTGGCAGTTCTACCACCCTGCCTCGCGTCGTGTTCTGTCCTCTCAGGACGTCACCTTCGACGAGTCGGTATGTTACTACCGACTTCACCCGCACGCGTCCCACCCGGTCCCCCTTGCACCCCTCTTCCTGGTACCAGTCCCCCCCCCGGTAGACCCCCTCCCCCCACAGGGTCCTGCTCCCTCAGGTGTGTCCCAGGTAGACCCACCCCCCTTGGATGAGCCAGTTGAGATCTCTTCTGACTCCTCTGACTCACCTGAGGGGGGTGACGCCGTCGCCGACGACACGGCGACCACTCGCCGCACTCCTCCCTTGGAGACCCCCCCGGGTTTCCCGCCACGGCCGTCTTCGCCGCCTCCGCAGCCTGCTGCTGTGGACTCTGGAGCTGAGACTACTGGAGCTGGGGCTGGGGGTGGTGAGTCCGGGGGTGCCCGCTCTCCTTGTCTGGCTACACCCCCCGGGTTCCCACCTCTGCCGTCTTCGCCGCCTCTGCAGCCTGCTGCTGTGGACACTGGAGCAGAGACTGAGGGTACTGAGCCTGGGGGTGCTGGGACTGAGGGTACTGAGCTTGGGGGTGCTAGGACTGAGGGTACTGAGCCTGGGGGTGCTGGGACTGAGGGTACTGGACCTGAGGGTGCTGCGACTGAAGGTACTGTGCCTGCGAGTGCTGAGACCGAGGGTCCTGCCTCTGGGGGTACTACGAGTTCGGGTGCTGACTCTGGGGGTGCTGCGAGTCCTTCTGGTGTTGGTGTCGTCGGAGCTCCTACCGGAGGACCTGGAGCTACTGGTGCGGGAGGTACTGGAGGTACTGCTGGTGCTGGAGGTCCTGGAGGTGCTGCTGGTGCTGGAGGTCCTGGAGGTGCTGGAGGTACTGGAGGTGCTGCTGGTGCTGGAGGTCGGGGAGCTGCAGGTGCTGCTGGTCCTGGTGGAGCTGCTGGTGCTGGAGGTACTGGAGGTGCTGCTGGTGCTGGAGGTCGTGGAGCTGCTGGTGCTGGAGGTACTGGAGGTACTGCTGGTGCTGGAGGTCGTGGAGCTGCTGGAGCTGCTGGTGCTGGAGGAGCTGGAGCTGCTGGGACTGGAGGTCCTGGAGGTGCTGGAGGTCCTGGTGGAGCTACTGGTGCTCTTCGCCACCTTCTCAGTCTTCAGCCAGGTGCTACTGGCTTCCCTGTGGCAGGTACTACTCCTCCGTTGCTGTGTCTACCGGCGGACCAGTCACAGCCGCCGCTGCTACCACACTCCCCACTGCCTGCTCCTGCTCCTTACACTGCGGTGTCAGAGTCCCTGACTGAGCGTCGAGAGCCTGAGACTCGTGCTTCCACCCCTGAGCGTCGAGAGCCTGAGTCTAGCTTTGACCTTGAGCCTGAGCCTAGAGCTGCTGTCCGTGCTCGTGTTCCTCGTGTTCGTCGTCAGCGTGCTCCGGCTGTCCCCGGCACTCACGATATGACACTCCGTCCTTCCTCTGTTCCTCAGCGTGTTGTCCTACCGTTACCTCCAGCGTCCTCTTTGCCTGACGTTGCTGACCCTCCGTCTGACCTTGCTCGTGCGTCCAGTCCGACTGTTACTCGCCTTCTTGCTACGGTTGTGACGGACCCTACGTTCTCGTCTCCTGCTGCGTCTGCCCTAGTAGCTGAGCTCGTTGACTTTGCTGCTGTGTACCGCCTCGACTACCTTGCGAGTCTTGTCTCTAACCCTGTCCCTGCCTGTCCTCCGTCCGTCGGGGGTGAGACTGCTCTTGGCTGCACTGCCCTTGGCTGTGACGTTCTTGAGGACAGACAGGAGGAGCTGGAGTGCCTTGCTGCCGCTTCACCCCATCACGCGACCATGCTGCTTGCCCCTGAGGGAGACCCGGATGCACTTGACATCCCCACCCCGCGCTCCTACAGGGAGGCGATTTCGGGTGAGTACTCCTCTCAGTGGCAGACAGCCATGGACGCAGAGATGGCTTCCTGGAAGTCCACAGGCACCTACGTCGATGAGGTTCCCCCACCTGGGGCGAACATCGTCAGTGGCATGTGGATTTTCAGGGTGAAGCGGCCGCCGGGTTCTCCGCCTGCCTTCAAGGCACGTTACGTTGCTCGAGGCTTCAGTCAGCGTGAGGGGGTCGACTTCTTTCAGACCTTCTCTCCCACCCCGAAGATGACCACTCTTCGGGTGTTGCTACACGTTGCAGCTCAGCGTGACTACGAGCTGCACTCCCTCGACTTCTCGACAGCTTTCTTGCAGGGTAGCCTTCACGAGGCCATCTGGTTGCGCCGTCCACAGGGCTTCACTGGGTCGTTTCCTGAGGGTACCCAGTGGAGCCTACGGCGACCAGTGTACGGCTTGCGTCAGGCGCCCCGCGAGTGGCACGACACACTGAGGACGACAATTGCGGCTCTTGGGTTTGCTCCTTCGACTGCTGACCCGTCGCTGTTTCTACGCACCGACACTACTCTGCCGCCGTTCTACATCCTCGTGTACGTCGACGACTTGGTTTTTGCTACTGCTGACACTGAGGCACTGGCCCTAGTGAAGGCGGAGCTGCAGGAGAGACACACCTGCACTGACCTGGGTGAGCTGCGGAGCTATCTTGGCTTGCAGATCACCCGGGACAGACCACGGCGCACCATCACCCTGACTCAGTCACACATGGTGCACCAGGTCCTACAGCGCTTCCGCTTCACGTACTCCTCGCCACAGCCCACTCCTCTGGCTACCGGCCACTCGCTCTCAGCTCCACCTTCGGACGAGTCCGTAGAGCCGAGTGGTCCGTACCCAGAGCTTGTGGGCTGCCTCATGTACCTGATGACGTGCACACGACCTGACCTCGCGTACCCTCTCAGCCTTCTGGCTCGCTACGTGGCACCCGGTAGGCACCGAAAGGTGCACTTTGATGCTGCGAAGAGGATACTGCGTTACTTGTGCAGCACATTGGGCATGGGGCTCGTGCTTGGAGGACGGGGTTCGGTGGTCCTCACAGGACACTCTGACGCCTCTTGGGCCGACGACCAGGCGACTCAGCGTTCGTCACAGGGCTACACCTTCAGTCTTGGCGCTGGTTCTGTCTCGTGGAGGTCCACTCGTTCTTCTTCTGTGCTTGGTTCCAGTTGTGAGGCCGAGATCTACGCTGGGGCCATGGCTGCACAGGAGCTCCGGTGGCTGACCTACCTGCTGACCGACTTGGGGGAGCGGCCTCGTTCTCCTCCAGTTCTGTACGTCGACAACAAGGCAATGCTTGCCTTGTGTCGCGAGCAGAGACTGGAGCACAGAACGAAGCACATTGCTCTGCGTTACTTCCTTGCGCGTGAGCTGCAGCAGCGTGGTCAGCTGCGCCTTGCTTTCGTGGCCTCTCGGGCCAACACTGCTGATGTCTTCACCAAGGCCCTTGGGGCTGGTGATCATCAGCGTTTCTGCACTGCTCTTGGGCTTGTGCCCACTCTGCCTCACCTGCTGGTTGCTTGACTTGCTCTTGTTATACACTGCTATATATATCTTTATACCTGCATGTTTACTGCCTTGCTATTATAAATCTGCATGTGAACTGGCCTTGTGGCCGCCTGCTTGTGCTCAGATTGTGTGGTGTCCTTGAGATCCACCCTGGGCTTTGCCTTGCTTGTTCTGTTGCTTGACTGGTCTTGTGACCACTGTTAGGTTTGGCTATCCCCTACTTCACCTATGGGGGTGTGTCAAAACATATTGTTATGTTCTTACTCTAGGTTGTGTAGGGTCACACCTTAGAGGGTACAACCCAACTCTCTCGAAACTCTTGTACCCCCTCTCCCTCACCTAATCATCATTCCTCACCTAGCTACTAGTGATTCTAACATTACCGCTACCACAACCATTACCATTACCATAACAATTATCAATACAATTATCATTACCACTACCAGTACCATCACCATCACTACTACCATTTCCGGTACCATTACCATTACCGCTGTCGAAACAGCAGGCACAAGCTAGAAACAGGAAAGAGGGGTTTTCACTAGCAGCAGTTGAGATACATATAGCAAACCCTAATTCGGGCTGTACTCACTATAGAGTACCCCACTGCAGGCTAGACAAACATTACATTCTGACACACCCCCATAGTCAAAGTGGGGTATAATCAGCACAACAAGCAGGCAGAGCAGTAGTTCACAATTATAAGCAAATATAGAGGCCAACACAGAGGGCAAGTGAGGAGGAGGAGAAACTGTGAGGGCGAGAAGATGGGAGGCGACGGCTGAAGCTGCAGACACACAGGCAGTAGGAGTGCACAGTACTGTCGCTACCAGGCTAAACCCGGACTACACGGCGACAGACGCAGCTGGCTCACTGTGCTCCCAGGAGTGCACACACTGTGGCTACCGGGCGCAGAGCCCCGGACTACTCAGGCCACAGGGGGTCGTGGCTCTCTGGACTACCAGGAGTGCTCACACTGTGGCTACCGGGCGCAGAGCCCCGGACTACTCAGGCTACAGGGGGTCGTGGCTCTCTGGACTTCAGGCGCTGCGGACGACAAGTCGGCTACCTCCGGTCAACTTCCCCCAACTGTCCCACACCCCTTTCACACACTCCCTGCTGCACCTCTAGCACTGCTCACACGCCACCCCCCTCGTACCACTCCGACGGCTCCAACACATCCACCCCCCTCAGCGGCAGCTGCAGCAGTGGGAGACGGAGGAGGAGGAGGAGCAGGGGACGGCTCACATACACGGCACCCCCATACTCTCCACCCCCAAACCCTAACACAGGAGCACGGGCAGCAGCGGGGGTGGGGCGCGGTTAGAAGCTCTGGGGACGGCGTACGGCACACGGGCAGACGGAACGGGCCGCTCACGGGCCTGGGGCAGGCCGGACGAACCGCGCGCGGGCTGCCCGAGCCGCGCGCGGCCCTGGCGCAGCCCGTACGGGCCGCGCGCGGGCCTGGCGCAGTCCGTACGGGCCGCGCGCTGGCTGTACGGGCCGCGCGCGGGCCTGGCGCAGCCCGTACGGGTCGCGCGCGGGCCTGGCGCAGCCCGTACGGGCCGCGCGCGGGCCTGGCGCAGGCCGTACGGGCCGTGCGCGGGCTGTACGGGCCGCGCGCGGGCCTGGCGCAGGTCGCGCGGGCCGCTACGGGCGACGGGGGGCGACGCGCGGGTCCCCGGGGGCGCTGCGACGGGCGACGGGGGGCGACGCGCGGATCGACGGAGGCGCGCGGCGGGCAGGGCAGAAATCCGCCGCGCGCCCCGAGCGCGCGGCGGGAAGAGAACGGCGCGCGCCCGGGGCGCGCTACAGGCAGTAGAGCAGCGGAAGCATCGGGTGGGGCCCACCCACAGGATCGACCCAGGAGGGTCGACCTGCTCTGATACCATGTCGAAACAGCAGGCACAAGCTAGAAATAGGAAAGAGGGGTTTTCACTAGCAGCAGTTGAGATACATATAGCAAACCCTAATTCGGGCTGTACTCACTATAGAGTACCCCACTGCAGGCTAGACAAACATTACATTCTGACGTTTTTTTTTTTTTTTTTTTTTTTTTGGCATGAAGTTGTGTTGAATTAGGTCAAGGGGGGGGGTACAAGAAGAATGTCGAGAGAAATATTGTACCCCCTAGTGCTAACCCCCATATAGCCTAGATAACCTAAACATAACATATAAATATAACTTGACACACCCCCATAGGCGAAATGGGGGATAGCCAGAGCAAGCAAAGGTCACAAGACCAGTTCACATGCAGAGATGTATATGCAGTAATAGCACAGTGATCACTACCTAGCAAGAGCAAGCATGCAGGTATATATGTATAGATCACAGTACAAGCAGAGTCTACAGAAAGTGTGGAAACGTAGGCACAAGGCCCAACAAAGTACAAAAGCGCTGATGATCACCAGACGGAAGCGCCTTGGTGAATATATCGGCAGTGTTGGCCCGAGTGGCCACGTGACGCAGACGAAGCTGACCCCGCTGCTGCAACTCTCGAGCTAGGAAGTAACGCAGAGCGATGTGCTTCGTTCTGTGCTCCAGTCTGTGCTCCTCACACAAGGCAATGGCGGCCTTGTTGTCGACGTACAGCACTGGAGGAGAACGAGGCCGCTCTCCCAGGTCGGTCAGCAGGTAGGTGAGCCAGCGTAACTCCTGTGCAGCCATGGCTGTGGCGTAGATCTCAGCCTCACAACTGGAGCTGAGAACTGAAGACGAGCGTGTAGAACGCCAAGAAACAGAGCCAGAGCCAAGGCTGAACGTGTAACCCTGTGACGACCGCTGCGTAGCCTGGTCGTCAACCCAAGAAGCGTCTGAGTGCCCAGTGAGGACGACTGCGCTCCGCCCTCCAAGCACGAGCCCCATGCCCGATGTACTGCACAAGTAGCGTAGTACCCTCTTAGCAGCATCCATGTGCACCTTTCGGTGCCGACCAGGAGCCACGTAGCGAGCCAGAAGGCCAAGAGGGTATGCAAGGTCAGGACGAGTGCAGGTCATCAGGTACATGAGGCAGCCCACTAGCTCTGGGTAAGGACCACTCGGCTCTACGGACTCGTCCGAAGGTGGAGCTGAGAGCGAGTGACCTGTAGCCAGAGGAGTGGCCTGTGCCGAGGACCAGGTGAAGCCGAAGCACTGAAGGACCTGCTGCACCATGTGTGACTGAGTCAGTGTGATGGTGCGGCGTGCTCTGTCCCGGGTGATCTGCAAGCCAAGGTAACTGCGCAGCTCACCCAGGTCTGTGCACGTGTGTCTCTTATGCAGCTCCAGCACCTCCAGCAGCTCCAGAACCCTCAGCGCCAGCTCCTCCAGGACCAGCTCCACCAGCAGTAGCACCCTCAGCACCGGCACCTCCAGTCCCAGGGACTCCAGCCGCAGTGTCTCCAACAGCAGCACCCCCAGGCTCAGCACCTCCAGCCCCAGCAGCTCCAGTACCTCCAGTACGAGCACCTCCGGGACCAGCACCACTCCCAGCTCCAGTGACTCCAGCAGAAGTACCTCTAGCGGCAGAGCCCCGAGCTCCAGAAGCGCGACCCTGACGGCGACCGTACCAGTCGTGCAGCTGCTGTGAGGTGAGAGGCACACGCGGACGAAGGCGGCTACTCCAAGGAGACCGCACAACAGCAGATTCAGAACCCTCAGCGCCAGCAACCGCAGCAGCTCCAAAGCTCCCAGCTCCAGCACCCTCAGCAGCCCCAGAGCCTCCAGCTCCAGCACCCTCAGCAGCTCCAGAACCTCCAGCTCCAGCACCCGAAGCAGCTCCAGAACCTCCAGCAGAAACAACTCCAGTAGCAGAGGCACCAGCTCCAGCGCCTCCCGCAGCAGGGCCCCTAGCTCCAGCAGCGCGACCCTGACGGTCAGCGTACCACTCACGCAGCTGCTGTGGGGAGAGAGGGAGTCGACGACGAGAGTGCAGCGGCGAGGTACCAGCGGAGCGACTACGGAGACGGCCGCCCCAGGGAGACTGCTCACCAGACGCCTCAGCGCCCCCAGGTGCAGCACCCCCAAACTCCTCACGCCCAGGCTCTGCACCTCCAGTCCCCGCACCCCCAGGCTCCGCACCCCCAGGCTCCGCACCCCCAGGCTCAGCACCCCCAGGCTCCGCACCCCCAGGCTCAGCACCCCCGAGCAGGACCTGAGTCACCAGTGACCTCAACCGGCGCAGTCAAGGGAGGAGGGTCTACCTGAGACACACCTGAAGGAGCAGGACCGGGAGCGGGGAGGGGGTCTACCTGGGGAGCACCTGGAGCGAGGAAGAGTGGCGGGGGGGGGAGAGGGGCAGTGCGGTAGGGGAAGAGACGGTAAAAGGGAACCGACTCGTCGAACGTGACGTCCTGTGAGGGGAAGACACGGTGCGAGGTGGGGTGGTAAAACTGCCAACCGGGCGCGTCAGGGACAAAGCCAAGGAAGACACAGGGAACAGCGCGGGCGGAGAGCTTGTCCGCGGTGGTATCGCGGACAAAGGCACGAGCACCCCAGACCCGGAAACGCGACGCATCGCCAACCTTCCCCGTCCACAGCAGTGTGGGCGAGGTCTCCGGCAAGGAGACACGGGGCCAGAGGTTGAGCTGATGCGCGGCGTACCGGACCGCAAACGGCCACAGAAAATGGGGGGCAGCCGCATGGATCATGGAGGTACGAGCGACCTCCATGACTAAGCCAATGCGGCGCTCAGCAACCCCATTCTGCTGCGGAGAGGCCGGAAGCGTGAACGTCTGGCGAATGCCGTGCTCCGCACAGAAGGCTGCCAAGAGGTCTGAGGAGAACTCACCACCTCTGTCAGAGTGCAGACGCAGGACAGGAAAGTCCGACTTGAACCGCTCGCGGAGCTGGAGACGAGCAGCGCGGATCCAAGGGATCAAAACATCAGGGACCTCACCCTTGGTACGCAAGGGGAAGACCGTGGTGTAACGCGTGTAGTCGTCGACGACCAGCAGGAAGTACCGCTCGTGACCCTGTCCACGGACGCGGGCTGGGCCCCACACGTCCAGGTGGAGAGTCTGCAGGGGAGCCTCTGTGGGAGGGAACGAGGAGGAGTGAGGAGCGGCGCGCTGCCGCCCCTCGACACAGGGAAGACAGGGAGGAGCAGGCGAGGGTGGGAGGGGAGGGAGAACCCTGGGAAGACCAGAGACAAGGACACGGCGGTGCATGCTGCGAAGGCGCTGCACCGAGGGGTGACCAAGGCGGTGGTGCCAAAGGAGGGTCTGGTGCGACAAGGCGCGACACGAGCAGGGGGCCGACAACTGACCTGACGCAGACGCAGACGCAGCTACCTGAGGGGACTCAGTGGTCAGTGTGTACAGGCCCGACCCCGGCTGCCGAGTGAAGGTAGCCAGGTGACGACCCGTCTGAGCACACGTGCAGTGTGTCACACGCTCGTAGGCAGGGGTGAACTGGTGAACACCCGCGTCCTGGAGCGCAGAACCCGCCACCAAGTTCGTAGAGAACGAGGGGAGGTAAAGACCCGACTGTGTGCCGGACGAGACAGCAGGACAAGGGAGGACAGTGGTGGAGGTCGCACGGACTGGACCCCCAGAGGGGTCTGCCAGAGAGACTGCAACCGGCCGACTGAGCGGCGTGAGGGTGGTGCTGTCGCGAAAGGAGGAGTGAGAAGCACCGGAGTCAAGTGTGAAGGTGTAAAAGGCCTCAGCAGGCGCAGTACCAGAAAGAGCAGACTCACCAGCACCTGGAGCAGAAGCCTCACCAGCACCTAGGGCAGCAGCCTCACCAGCACCTAGAGCAGCAGGCTCTATACCTGGGTCAGGCGGTACGCACAGGTAACAGACACCGTCAGCACTAGTAGGCAATGCATACATGGCAGTGAGAATAGCATCATAGTCAAGAGCAAATACATCCACCCTCTGCCTAAGCAGCTCCAGCCAGGTGGGGAGCTCAGCCTCGTCGCCAAACTCGGTACGCCAGGCGTCGCTCAGACGGGCTAAGCAGCGGGACTGTGTGTGACCAGGTGTCCCGCAAGGCTGACCAGCCCGATCACCTGTGCGAATGACGTACGGGCAGCGAACGGGACTCAAAGACCCTCTACTCTGAGCGTACCACTCGTGAAGCTGCTGGGAAGTAAGTGTCTCACGTTGACGCCGCTGCAGCTGCAGCTGGCCACTGCCAGACGCTCCCAACTGACCAGCTCCAGGGCGACAGCTACGACGGCTACCGCCACAACCCCAATTAGCGTACCACTCACGAAGCTGCTGGGGCGGGAGAGACTCGCGTGGATTTTGCTGGAGCTGCATCTGGCCACCGCCAGTAGCAGCAGTAGCAGTAGCAGTAGCCTAGCAGTAGTAACAGAATGAGCAGCAGTAGCAGCGCGGGCATGGCAGGCGCGGCAGTGCAGTGCCACCAGCACCAGCAGCTCCAGTACCCCCAGCAGCTCCAACACATCCAACAGCTCTGGGTCCAGGGGCGGCTGCTCTGGGTCTAGGGGCGGCTGCTCCAGGGGCGGCTGCTTCAGGGGCCAGGAGCGGCTGCTCTGGGTCCAGGGGCGGCTGCACCAGGGGCGGCTGCTTCAGGGGCCAGGGGCGGCTGCTCGGGGTCCAGGGGCGGCTGCTCCAGGGGCCAGGGGTGGCTGCTCTGGGTCCAGGGGCGGCGTAGCTGGTGCAGGGCAGCGCGCGGGTCCCACAGGCGCCGTGACGGGCGACGGGGGGCAGCGCGTCGTCACGGAACGGGCCGCTCACGGGCCTGGGGCAGGCCGGACGAACCGCGCGCGGGCTGCCCGAGCCGCGCGCGGCCCTGGCGCAGCCCGTACGGGCCGCGCGCGGGCCTGGCGCAGCCCGTACGGGCCGCGCGCGGGCCTGGCGCAGCCCGTACGGGTCGCGCGCGGGCCTGGCGCAGCCCGTACGGGCCGCGCGCGGGCCTGGCGCAGGCCGTACGGGCCGCGCGCGGGCTGTACGGGCCGCGCGCGGGCCTGGCGCAGGTCGCGCGGGCCGCTACGGGCGACGGGGGGCGACGCGCGGGTCCCCGGGGGCGCTGCGACGGGCGACGGGGGGCGACGCGCGGATCGGCGGGCAGGGCAGAAATCCGCCGCGCGCCCCGAGCGCGCGGCGGGAAGAGAACGGCGCGCGCCCGGGGCGCGCTACAGGCAGTAGAGCAGCGGAAGCATCGGGTGGGGCCCACCCACAGGATCGACCCAGGAGGGTCGACCTGCTCTGATACCATGTCGAAACAGCAGGCACAAGCTAGAAACAGGAAAGAGGGGTTTCCACTAGCAGCAGTTGAGATACATACAGCAAACCCTAATTCGGGCTGTACTCACTATAGAGTACCCCACTGCAGGCTAGACAAACATTACATTCTGACAACCGCTACCATAACAATTACCATCACCAAACCATTACCATTACCGCTACCACTGCATCGAAACGAAGGCGGCGGGAGGAGTCCATATTGGATGCTAGGCTAGGAGCAGCTGGAGCACGGAGCAAATGGAGCTAAGAGCGAGGAGCGCCAGGTGGGACTAGGCGAGGTACTGCCGAAGCACAGAAGAAAGCTGAGCTAAAAACGCCAGTCTAATAACGATCGGAGCTGGAAGCTAGCTAGCCAGGAGCACACATCCCGCCCCATTCTCCCGCTTTCCATCACCCCGCCCCATTTTCCCGCTTTCCATCACCCCGCCCCATTCTCCCTCTTTCCATCACCCCGCCCCAATCTCCCGCTTTCCATCACCCCGCCCCATTCTCCAGCTTTCCATCACCCCGCCCCATTCTCCCGCTTTCCATCACCCCGCCCCATTCTCCCTCTTTCCATCACCCCGCCCCAATCTCCCGCTTTCCATCACCCCGCCCCATTCTCCCTCTTTCCATAACCCCGCCCCATTCTCCCGCTTTCCATCTCCCCGCTCCATTCTCCTGCTTTCCATCACCCCGCCCCATTCTCCCGATTTCTATCACCCCGTCCGATTTTCCTGCTTTCCATCACCCCGCCCCATTCTCCCTCTTTCCATCACCCCGCCCCGTTCTCCCTCTTTCCATCACCCCGCCCCGTTCTCCCGCTTTCCATCACCCCGCCCCATTCTCCCGCTTTCCATCACCCCGCCCCATTCTCCCGCTTTCCATCACCCCGCCCCATTCTCCCGCTTTCCATCACCCCGCCCCATTCTCCCGCTTTCCATCACCCCGCCCCATTCTCCAGCTTTCCATCACCCCGCCCCATTCTCCCGCTTTCTATCACCCCGTCCGATTTTCCTGCTTTCCATCACCCCGCCCCATTCTCCCTCTTTCCATCACCCCGCCCCATTCTCCCTCTTTCCATCACCCCGCCCCATTCTCCCGCTTTCCATCACCCCGCCCCATTCTCCCGCTTTCCATCACCCCGCCCCATTCTCCCGCTTTCCATCACCCCGCCCCGTTCTCCCGCTTTCCATCACCCCGCCCCATTCTCCCTCTTTCCATCACCCCGCCCCGTTCTACCGCATTCCATCACCCCGCCCCATTTTCCCGCTTTCCATCACCCCGCCCCATTCTCCCTCTTTCCATCACCCCGCCCCAATCTCCCGCTTTCCATCACCCCGCCCCATTCTCCAGCTTTCCATCACCCCGCCCCATTCTCCCGCTTTCCATCACCCCGCCCCATTCTCCCTCTTTCCATCACCCCGCCCCAATCTCCCGCTTTCCATCACCCCGCCCCATTCTCCAGCTTTCCATCACCACGCCCCATTCTCCCGCTTTCCATCTCCCCGCTCCATTCTCCTGCTTTCCATCACCCCGCCCCATTCTCCCGATTTCTATCACCCCGTCCGATTTTCCTGCTTTCCATCACCCCGCCCCATTCTCCCTCTTTCCATCACCCCGCCCCGTTCTCCCTCTTTCCATCACCCCGCCCCGTTCTCCCGCTTTCCATCACCCCGCCCCATTCTCCCGCTTTCCATCACCCCGCCCCATTCTCCCGCTTTCCATCACCCCGCCCCATTCTCCCGCTTTCCATCACCCCGCCCCATTCTCCCGCTTTCCATCACCCCGCCCCATTCTCCAGCTTTCCATCACCCCACCCCATTCTCCCGCTTTCTATCACCCCGTCCGATTTTCCTGCTTTCCATCACCCCGCCCCATTCTCCCTCTTTCCATCACCCCGCCCCATTCTCCCTCTTTCCATCACCCCGCCCCATTCTCCCGCTTTCCATCACCCCGCCCCATTCTCCCGCTTTCCATCACCCCGCCCCATTCTCCCGCTTTCCATCACCCCGCCCCGTTCTCCCGCTTTCCATCACCCCGCCCCATTCTCCCTCTTTCCATCACCCCGCCCCGTTCTCCCGCATTCCATCACCCCGCCCCATTCTCCCGCTTTCCAACACCCCGCCCCATTCTCCCGCTTTCCATCACCCCGCCCGATTCTCCCGCTTTCCATCACCCCGCCCGATTCTCCCGCTTTCCATCACCCCGCCCGATTCTCCCGCTTTCCATCACCCCGCCCGATTCTCCCGCTTTCCATCACCCCGCCCCATTCTCCCGCTTTCCATCATCCCGCCCCATTCTTTCGCTTTCCATCACCCGCCCCATTCTCCCGTTTTCCATCACCCCGCCCCATTCTCCCGCTTTCCATCACCCCGTCCCATTCTCCCTCTTTCCATCACCCCGCCCCATTCTCCCGCTTTCCATCACCCGCCCCATTCTCCCGCTTTCGATCACCCCGCCCCATTCTTCCGCTTTCCATCACCCCGCCCCATTCTCCCGCTTTCCATCACCCCGCCCCATTCTCCCGCTTTCCATCACCTGCCCCATTCTCCCGCTTTCCATCACCCCACCCCATTCTCCGGCTTTCCATCACCCCGCCCCATTCTCCCCCTTTCCATCACCCCGCCCCATTCTCCCTCTTTCCATCACCCCGCCCCATTCTCCCTCTTTCCATCACTCCGCCCCATTCTCCCGCTTTCCATCACCCCGCCCCATTTTCCCTCTTTCCATCACCCCGCTTCATTCTCCCTCTTTCCATCACCCCGCCCCATTCTCCCTCTTTCCGTAACCCCGCCCCATTCTCCCGCTTTCCATCACCCCGCCCCATTCTCCCGCTTTCCATCACCCCTCCCCATTCTCCCGCTTTCCAGCACCCCGCCCCATTCTCCCGCTTTCCATCACCCCGCCCCATTCTCCCGCTTTCCATCACCCCGCCCCATTCTCCCGCTTTCCATCACCCCGCCCCATTCTCCCGCTTTCCATCACCCCGCCCCATTCTCCCTCTTTCCATCACCCCGCCCCATTCTCCCTTTTTCCATAACCCCGCCCCATTCTCCCGCTTTCCATCACCCCGCCCCATTCTCCCGCTTTCCATCACCCCTCCCCATTCTCCCGCTTTCCAGCACCCCGCCCCATTCTCCCGCTTTCCATCACCCCGCCCCATTCTCCCGCTTTCCAGCACCCCGCCCCATTCTCCCTCTTTCCATCACCCCGTCCCATTCTCCCGCTTTCCATCACCCCGCCCCATTCTCCCTCATTCCAACACCCCGCCTGATTCTCCCGCCTTCCGTCACCCCGCCCCATTCTCCCGCTTTCCATAACTCCGCCCCATTCTCCCGCTTTCCATCACCCCGCCCCATTCTCCCTCTTTCCATCACCTCGCCCCATTCTCCCGCTGTCCATCACCCGCCCCATTCTCCCGCTTTCCATCACCCGCCCCATTCTCCCGCTTTCCATCACCCCGCCCCATTCTCCCTCTTTCCATCACCCCGCCCCATTCTCCCTCTTTCCATCACCCCACCCCATTCTCCCGCTTTCCATCACCCCACCCCATTCTCCCGCTTTCCATCACCCCGCCCCGTTCTCCCGCTTTCCATCACCCCGCCCCTTTCTCCCGCTTTCCATCACCCCGCCCCATTCTCCCTCTTTCCATCACCCCGCCCCATTCTCCCGCTTTCCTTCACCCCGCCCCATTCTCCCTCTTTCCATCACCCCGCCCCATTCTCCCGCTTTCCAGCACCCCGCCCCATTCTCCTGCTTTCCATCACCCCGCCCCATTCTCCCTTTTTCCATCACCCCGCCCCATTCTCCCGGTTTCCATCACCCCGCCCCATTCTCCCGCTTTCCATCACCCCGCCCCATTCTCCCTCTTTCCATCATCCCGCCCCATTCTCCCGCTTTCCATCACCCCGCCCCATTCTCCCGCTTTCCATCACCCCGCCCCATTCTCCCGCTTTCCATCACCCCGCTCCATTCTCCCGCTTTCCAGCACCCCGCCCCATTCTCTCTCTTTCCATCACCACGCCCCATTCTCCCTCTTTCCATCACCCTGCCCCATTCACCCTCTTTCCATCACCTTGCCCCATTCTCCCGCTTTCCATCACCCCGCCCCATTCTCCCTCTTTCCATCACCCCGCCCCATTCTCCCGCTTTCCATCACCCCGCCCATTCTCCCGCTTTCCATCACCCCTCCCCATTCTCCCGCTTTCCAGCACCCCGCCCCATTCTCCCGCTTTCCATCACCCCGCCCCATTCTCCCGCTTTCCAGCACCCCGCCCCATTCTCCCGCTTTCCATCACCCCGTCCCATTCTCCCGCTTTCCATCACCCCGCCCCATTCTCCCGCATTCCAACACCCCGCCTGATTCTCCCGCCTTCCGTCACCCCGCCCCATTCTCCCGCTTTCCATCACCCCGCCCCATTCTCCCGCTTTCCATCACCCCTCCCCATTCTCCCGCTTTCCAGCACCCCGCCCCATTCTCCCGCTTTCCATCACCCCGCCCCATTCTCCCGCTTTCCATCACCCCGCCCCATTCTCCCGCTTTCCATCACCCCGCCCCATTCTCCCGCTTTCCATCACCCCGCCCCATTCTCCCTCTTTCCATCACCCCGCCCCATTCTCCCTCTTTCCATAACCCCGCCCCATTCTCCCGCTTTCCATCACCCCGCCCCATTCTCCCGCTTTCCATCACCCCTCCCCATTCTCCCGCTTTCCAGCACCCCGCCCCATTCTCCCGCTTTCCATCACCCCGCCCCATTCTCCCGCTTTCCAGCACCCCGCCCCATTCTCCCTCTTTCCATCACCCCGTCCCATTCTCCCGCTTTCCATCACCCCGCCCCATTCTCCCTCATTCCAACACCCCGCCTGATTCTCCCGCCTTCCGTCACCCCGCCCCATTCTCCCGCTTTCCATAACTCCGCCCCATTCTCCCGCTTTCCATCACCCCGCCCCATTCTCCCTCTTTCCATCACCTCGCCCCATTCTCCCGCTGTCCATCACCCGCCCCATTCTCCCGCTTTCCATCACCCGCCCCATTCTCCCGCTTTCCATCACCCCGCCCCATTCTCCCTCTTTCCATCACCCCACCCCATTCTCCCTCTTTCCATCACCCCACCCCATTCTCCCGCTTTCCATCACCCCGCCCCATTCTCCCGCTTTCCATCACCCCGCCCCGTTCTCCCGCTTTCCATCACCCCGCCCCCTTCTCCCGCTTTCCATCACCCCGCCCCATTCTCCCTCTTTCCATCACCCCGCCCCATTCTCCCGCTTTCCTTCACCCCGCCCCATTCTCCCTCTTTCCATCACCCCGCCCCATTCTCCCGCTTTCCAGCACCCTGCCCCATTCTCCTGCTTTCCATCACCCCGCCCGATTCTCCCTTTTTCCATCACCCCGCCCCATTCTCCCAGTTTCCATCACCCCGCCCCATTCTCCCGCTTTCCATCACCCCGCCCCATTCTCCCTCTTTCCATCATCCCGCCCCATTCTCCCGCTTTCCATCACCCCGCCCCATTCTCCCGCTTTCCATCACCCCGCCCCATTCTCCCGCTTTCCATCACCCCGCTCCATTCTCCCGCTTTCCAGCACCCCGCCCCATTCTCTCTCTTTCCATCACCACGCCCCATTCTCCCTCTTTCCATCACCCTGCCCCATTCACCCTCTTTCCATCACCTTGCCCCATTCTCCCGCTTTCCATCACCCCGCCCCATTCTCCCTCTTTCCATCACCCCGCCCCATTCTCCCGCTTTCCATCACCCCGCCCCATTCTCCCGCTTTCCATCACCCCTCCCCATTCTCCCGCTTTCCAGCACCCCGCCCCATTCTCCCGCTTTCCATCACCCCGCCCCATTCTCCCGCTTTCCAGCACCCCGCCCCATTCTCCCGCTTTCCATCACCCCGCCCCATTCTCCCGCATTCCAACACCCCGCCTGATTCTCCCGCCTTCCGTCACCCCGCCCCATTCTCCCGCTTTCCATAACTCCACCCCATTCTCCCGCTTTCCATCACCCCGCCCCATTCTCCCTCTTTCCATCACCTCGCCCCATTCTCCCGCTTTCCATCACCCGCCCCATTCTCCCGCTTTCCATCACCCGCCCCATTCTCCCGCTTTCCATCACCCCGCCCCATTCTCCCTCTTTCCATCACCCCGCCCCATTCTCCCTCTTTCCATCACCCCACCCCATTCTCCCGCTTTCCATCACCCCGCCCCATTCTCCAGCTTTCCATCACCCCGCCCCATTCTCCCGCTTTCCATCACCCCGCCCCATTCTCCCGCTTTCCATCACCCCGCCCCATTCTCCCTCTTTCCATCACCCCGCCCCATTCTCCCGCTTTCCTTCACCCCGCCCCATTCTCCCTCTTTCCATCACCCCGCCCCATTCTCCCGCTTTCCAGCACCCCGCCCCATTCTCCTGCTTTCCATCACCCCGCCCGATTCTCCCCTTTTCCATCACCCCGCCCCATTCTCCCGGTTTCCATCACCCCGCCCCATTCTCCCGCTTTCCATCACCCCGCCCCATTCTCCCTCTTTCCATCATCCCGCCCCATTCTCCCGCTTTCCATCACCCCGCCCCATTCTCCCGCTTTCCATCACCGCGCCCCATTCTCCCGCTTTCCATCACCCCGCTCCATTCTCCCGCTTTCCAGCACCCCGCCCCATTCTCTCTCTTTCCATCACCACGCCCCATTCTCCCTCTTTCCATCACCCTGCCCCATTCACCCTCTTTCCATCACCTCGCCCCATTCTCCCGCTTTCCATCACCCCGCCCCATTCTCCCTCTTTCCATCACCCCGCCCCATTCTCCCTCTTTCCATCACCCCGCCCCATTCTCCCTCTTTCCATAACCCCGTCCCATTCTCCCGCTTTCTATCACCCCGCCCCATTCTCCCGCTTTCCATCACCCCGCCCCATTCTCCCGCTTTCCAACACCCCGCCCCATTCTCCCGCTTTCCATCACCCCGCCCGATTCTCCCGCTTTCCATCACCCCGCCCCATTCTCCCGCTTTCCATCACCCCGCCCCATTCTCCCGCTTTCCATCACCCCGCCCCATTCTTGCGGAGATAACTACTACAACGGGAGCTAGACTACGGGCTAGGCACGGGTGCTCGTGTGATCTCTGCGTTCCTTGGTCCTTAGTCGGTTTCCTAGTGCTCACACTGCTTGCTAGTTCACAAGGCGAGTTTCACTAGAGAAAGGTTGACAACAATGATACAATGAAGTTGGCAATGCAAGACTACATCAGAGCTAGCATTCAGGTCGGCCAACTGCCAGCGCAGCTTGGTCGACCGCATTCCAGCACGACTTGGTCGACCGCGCTCCAGCAGTGCAAGGTCGACGGCGTGCCAACATCGGAGGTTGACGGCGTGCCAGCATTGCTCACGCAGGACAGCAGCGCACCCGCTTCGCAGGTGCACGCAGATGATTGGCGTGCAGAGTCTCGTCACCTGCACAGCGCACACACCACGTCAACCTCGAGCTGACGACTGCCTCTGATCCGCCACGACGACCTCGGGATACCACCACCGAGGTCGGGCTCGCCAACTTTGCCTGGGCGACCGTCGCACTCCTCCGCAGCACTTCGTCACCCAGGTAACCTGGTCGACCGGGCAACCTCGTCGACCAGCAACTCCCGTACGTGCCCGTCGACCTCCCAAGTCGACGACCACCTCCACGTCGGCCTCACCAGGTCGACCACGCCCCTGGTCGACCAGCTCCAGGTCGACGTCCCTCCTGGTCGACCAGCTCCACGTCGACCAGCACTCCTGGTCTACTTGCGCCTCGTCGACCAGCGCAATTGTCAGCCGACCTCCCAAGTCGGCTACCCGAAGTCGGCGTCACGAAGTTGACGCCCAGCTACTCGACGCCCAACTGCTCGGCGTCCTGAGTCGAGGTCGACGTCGGCCCCTCCTTCGTCAACCACCAGGTCAGGTCGACCACCAGCAGGTCGACCAGCAGGCCTGGTCGACCAACCACCAGGTCGACCAGCAGTCCGTCAGCCGACCACCCAAGTCGGCTGCCCCAAGTTGACGTCACCAAGTTGACGTCCTCCGCAGGTCAACCTCCCAGGTCGACCTCCCTGAAGTCGGCGCCACCCTGAAGTCGGCGCCCGTGCAGTGGTTCCCGTGTAGGTCGACCTCCTTGTCAACCAGCTCGCCCACTGCTGCAGGTCGGCTGCTCCCCTCACACCCGACCACGAAGTCGGCTCCGCCCAAGCGAGGACGGGGCCAACACACAACTCCCGTTGACACTCCCCTGCCGCGTTCACGCTTGGGCCCCCAGCCCATACGGCAGTACTCCCCAGAGAATAGCTCGTCGACGTGCACCCAACACACAGCACGTCGTCACCGCACCAGCCATGCAAGAGGGCATGGCACCTACTGCTGCACTTCGTCAACTTCGTCGCCCACGTCGGCCAAGCGCACCTGGCCGATGGCGACGGAGCACCGGTTGAAGGCCGGATAGTGCAGCGCCTTCATCAGAAAGTCGGCCGGCTGCTCAGCGGTCGGGATGTACATCAGCGAGAACTTCCCGCGCTTCACCATGTGCTGCAGCCAGGCCTGTCGCCGCTCCATGTGTTTGAGGTTGCCCGTCAACCCCATGCCCTCGGCGACCGTGATGGCCGACTTGTTGTCCACCCGGAGGACGGTCGGCTTCCCAGCATCCAGCTGCTGGAACTCTGCGAGAAGGAAGCGAAGTCGGCGTCCCTCCTTCCCGGCTTCGGTGGCCACCACGTACTCCGACTCGGTCGACGACAACGTCGCGCACTTGATGCGCTGGCTCGACCAGGAGACCGCGGCCCCTCCGTAGACGAACACGTAGCCTCCCGTGCTCGTCCTGTTCTGCTTGTCACCGGCGTCGTCGGCGTCCACGTAGCCGACCAGCTCCAGCGACTCAGGTCCACCGCCGAACTCCAGGGCGGTGTCACGCGTGTTGGCGAGGTAGGCAAGGCAGCGGTCGACCTCGCGCCAGTGCTGGTCGCTCCTCACCGTGAGGCCGCTCCCTAGCTTGCTGCAGGCGAAGGCGACGTCCGGCCTTGTCGTCGTCGCCGCGAACTGCAGCGAGCCGACCTTCTGCCGGTACTCCTCCTCCTGTCGCTCCTGCGCCTCCTCGTCGTCGAAGGTGAGCTCGGCGTAGGCGCCGACCGAGACCGGCGTCTTCGGAGTCCGCCCGGTCTGTTCTTCGTCGATGAAGCGCCTACGCAGCTTGTCGGCGTAGCCCTGCTGGTGCAGCCACAGCTTCCCCGCCGACCTGTCGCGGACGATCTCCAGCCCGAGGTAATTCTGCACCGGCGAGATCTCACGCGGCTCGAAGGCGGACTCCAGCAGCTCCTTCAGCTCCTTCAGCATCTCGGTGCTACTGCTGGCGGCGAGCAGGTCGTCGACGTAGACCAGCACCCAGCAGGTCACTCCGTCGTCGCCGACCTTGAAGTAGAGAGCCTCGTCGACCTGGCTCTTCTTCCACCCGGCGCCGACCAGCACGTCGTTGAGCGCCAAGTACCACAGCAGCGGCGACTGCTTCAGCCCGTACATGCTCTTCAGCAGCTTGCAGACCCGGCCGGTTCCGTCGTTGAAGTAGTCCGGCTGAGCCATGTAGAGCACCCGGTCGAGCTTGCTCTGCAGGAAGGCGTTCTTCATGTCGAGCTGCATCAGGTTGAGGTTGAGGACGGCGACGATGCTGAGGAAGATCCTCAGGGTGACGTAGCTGCCCACCGGCGTGAACGTCTCGTCGTAGTCGGCGCCGTACACCTGCGTGAAGCCCTTCACGACCAGCCTCGCCTTCTCGCGCTCGACGGTGTCGTCGACGTGGTACTTTGTCGTCAACACCCACCGGTTCTTCATGATGTTGACCCCCGGCGGGCGTTCGACCAGCTCCCAAGTGCCCATGTTGATCTCCTCCTCCATGGCGGCCTTCACCGCCGGGCCCTTCCAGCTCGCCAACGCCTCCTTCACCTTCATCGTCGAAATATCCCAACGGTGCTCGGGGTCGGCCAGCATGTCCGGGTCGAGCTCCGGAAAGTCCTCATCCTCCTCGGCGTCGTCGTACAGTAGGTCGTCGTCATCGTCGACGTCGTAGACCGTAGTGAAGGCAGCGGGGACAAAGAAGTCCGGCGGCCTCCGAACTCTGTCCGACTTCCGGGTTTCCGGCCGAACCTCCACCACGTCACTCTCGGTGGACTCCCCGGCGTCACCGTCTTCACTGCCCTCGTCGTCCTGCTGCACCTCGGTCGACTTCCTGGTCGACCTCTCCCCTGTGGTCGGCTCCCCTGCCGACTGCCCGGTCGCCGACTGCTCCGTAGTCGGCTTCACGGCTGCCTGCTCCCCTGTCGGCTGCTGCTCCTCGACCTGCTCCTTCCCTGTCGACGTCGGCCTCAATCCCATGTCGACCTGCCTCTCGTCACGTCGGCCACCGGCGATGCTCGTGGCCGGCGCCAAAGGCGACGTCCCACTACTCCCCTCATCGCCGGAGGCCGACACCGAGGTCAGCCCACGCAGGTCGGCCACGAGGGGAGGGGCAGGGGTCGTAGGGGGAGGGGTAGGGGGGTGGACGTCCTCGACGTCCTCAGCAGCAAGCTCACCGACCTCGGCAAGCAGCGGCAGCGTCGCCGACGAGGTGTCAGAGGGCGGGGTGGACGACGAACGGCCGGACACCGGCCCGTGCTCCGACTTCCACTCGGCCAGCGACATTTCCTCGTAGAACACCACGTCCGACGTGGTGACCACCCGGTTGGCGTCGACGTCGAGGAGCTCCCAGCCCTTGCTCGCCGCCGACACACCAAGATGAAGGCCCCACCTGGCCTTCGGCTGCAGCTTCCCACCACGCTGCTGCTCGGGGACAAGGAACCGCGCCATGCAGCCCCACACCCGCGCCAGCGACAAGTCGGGCCTCTGCCCGGTCAGCAGCTGGTATGGTGTCGTCGCAGACGGCAGCGTCGACCGCTCAAGGCAGTTGCGGACCCAGACGGCCTGCCGCAGAGCGAGGTGCCACCAGTGGTGCTGCACGCCCATGTGCAGCAGCATCGTCCGCACGGACTCCACCACCGTCCTCATCTCCCGCTCCGCCATGCCGTTCTGCTGCGGGGTGTACGGGCAGGTCAGGTCGTGGACGATCCCCTTGTCGTCCACGAAGTCGGTGAACTTCTTCCCGAGGAACTCCCCTCCTCGGTCCGAGCGCAACTGCAGCACCGACTTCTTCGTCTGCCGCTCCACCAACACCAGCCACTTCTGGAACTCCAGCAGCACGTCCGACTTCTTGGCGACCGGCCGCACCCACACGAAGCGGGTCTTGCGGTCCTTTAGCAGCAGGAAGTACAAGCTGCCGTCCTTGGCAGCCACGCGGAACGGCCCGCACAGGTCGATGTGCACGACGGCCAGCACGTCGTCGGCGTCGGAGCCTTGGTCGGGGAAGGTGTGCCGCGCCAGCTTCCCGCCGACGCACGAGACACACGGTGAGTCGGCGCCCGTCGCCGACTTGAGGTCCAGCCCAATGGCGACCTCGTGCTTCGCCGAGCTCCTGATGGTGTCCATGCCTATGTGCGCCAGCCTCGCGTGCATCCGGTCCGGCGTCGACTTCGTCTTCGAGACGATCGCCCGCAGGGCCACAACCTCCGGCGTGGGCGAAGTCTGTGAGCAGGGACGCAGGTCGGTGCAGAGAACTCGCCCGGAGTACGTCGCCCGACCGAGCACCTCCCCAGCCGCCGAGACGAGCAGCATGCCGTCTCCGTCCTCCTGCAGCTTCACGCCGTGCTCCTTCAGCTGGCCGGCCGACAGCAGGTTGGCCCGCACACCCGGGACGTACAGCACGTCGGGGATGAGCACCTGCTTCCCGGCCTGCCCTTGCAGAGCGACAGTACCGCGGCCCTGGACGTCCTGCAGCGCCCCATTGAAGCCGCGCACGTGCTTGATGGAGCCACTCGGCTGCAGGTCGACGAAGACCTCCTTCGTCCCCATCAGGTGGTGGGAGCAGCCGCTGTCGAGCAGGACCACCGCCGGGTTCGCCTGCACAGCTGCCGCCACCGCCTGGAAGTCCTCTCCGGCCTCCGGCGCCAGCGAGACGGTCGGCTCCACGACGCCGACCAGCGAGCACGACGCCGTCTTGTCGTCCCGCGTCTTGCCGCCAGCAGAGGAGTCGGCGTCCTTCGCCGAAGTCGACGTCTTGGTCGACTGCTTCTCCTTGCGCGGCTGGTTTCCTCCTCGACGAGGACGACGACTACTCGACCTCACGCGGCCGCCCTTGTCGTCGTCGTCGGAGTCACTGCGGTCGGGACACTCGAAGGAGAGGTGGTCGGGGCTGTGGCAGATCCAGCACTCCCGACGTCGACCTCCTCCTCCTCGACCGCCGTCCTTGGTCGACTTCTTGTCGACCTCCTTAGTCGACTTCCAGCCACCGCTCCCGCCGCCACCAGACTGTCCGCGCTGACCCGGTCGACCTCCTTGCTTCGCCGGGGCGACGAAGTTGGCCTGCGCCAAGAGCTCTTGCGACCGCTCGGCCTCCTGCATCGCCTCGTCTTGCAGGATGTACGAGGTCAGGTTGTCCTCGTTGAGCGTCGTCCTCGTGCCCGGCGCCATCGACAGTCTCTTCAGGAGGTTGTAGTTGCTCGACAACCCCTGCATGACGTGGGTGACGTACGACGCCGTCGAGTACTGCGCGCCGGCCATCCTGATGGTGGCAAGAATTCGCCGGGCTCGGTTGCAGTAGTCGGTCGCCGTCTCCTCGTCGCCCATGCGCAGGTGCGTCAGCTGCCCCTTCAGCTGGGAGATGAACAAGTCGTCGGTGACTTGGTAGGTCGACTCAATGAAGTTCCACGCCTGGTGGCCGGCGTCGAGGTACTCCCGGCACCACTTCAAGGCGATCTGCACGCCCGGCGAGCAGCACCGCGAGATGACCATGAAGGTCAACAGCTGCACGGCACGAAACTCCGCACGCAGGTCGGGGTCGTCCGGCGTCTCCACGGAGCCTCGGGCGAAGTTGATCAGCCCGGCCATCTCCAGCTGGGGCTCGATGGCTTCCTTCCAGGTGAGAATATCCTGTCGACCAGTCTGCGGCGGGGTGACCAAGATCCTGTCCGGCGCAAATTTGAAGTAGCCGTAGCTTGGTGCAATCCCGCCCGCCGTCACCTGGGTCGCCGACGTCGGCGACAAACCGCTTCGTCGTCCTCCGACGTCGCCCCGCGAGGAGCCTGCAGCCGCCGACGACCGCACTCCTCGCCCCTGAACGCCGCCGACTTCGTCGGCGTGAATCACACCTCTCTGCCTCGACGTGCCTCCCGCACTGCTGCCGACTTGGCCACCTCCGGCGTTGACGCCCACGTCGACGCCGCCCTCTGCGTTCATCGGTCGAGGAGACGCTGGTTGAGAAGGGTGCAACGTCGCCCACATGGAGCGAATGCCAGCCTCCACAACCACCCAAGGGATCGTCCCGTACTCCTGGGCTGCATGGCGCGTCCTCGCGTCCTCCAGCTGTGCTTCCAGAGTCTCCATCACCTTGGCGTCACCTACGCGCAAGCTAGAGACTGCACGGCTGCCGGCCTACGAACAGCTTAGGTAAGTGGCCTCTACGTCGACCTGACTGAAAGGTAAGTCGTGTGCCGTCCACGCTCACCGCACCATGCGGAGATAACTACTACAACGGGAGCTAGACTACGGGCTAGGCACGGGTGCTCGTGTGATCTCTGCGTTCCTTGGTCCTTAGTCGGTTTCCTAGTGCTCACACTGCTTGCTAGTTCACAAGGCAATTTGGCAAGCGTTTCACTAGAGAAAGGTTGACAACAATGATACAATGAAGTTGGCAATGCAAGACTACATCAGAGCTAGCATTCAGGTCGGCCAACTGCCAGCGCAGCTTGGTCGACCGCATTCCAGCACGACTTGGTCGACCGCGCTCCAGCAGTGCAAGGTCGACGGCGTGCCAACATCGGAGGTTGACGGCGTGCCAGCGTTGCTCACGCAGGACAGCAGCGCACCCGCTTCGCAGGTGCACGCAGATGATTGGCGTGCAGAGTCTCGTCACCTGCACAGCGCACACACCACGTCAACCTCGAGCTGACGACTGCCTCTGATCCGCCACGACGACCTCGGGATACCACCACCGAGGTCGGGCTCGCCAACTTCGCCTGGGCGACCGTCGCACTCCTCCGCAGCACTTCGTCACCCAGGTAACCTGGTCGACCGGGCAACCTCGTCGACCAGCAGCTCCCGTACGTGCCCGTCGACCTCCCAAGTCGACGACCACCTCCACGTCGGCCTCACCAGGTCGACCACGCCCCTGGTCGACCAGCTCCAGGTCGACGTCCCTCCTGGTCGACCAGCTCCACGTCGACCAGCACTCCTGGTCTACTTGCTCCTCGTCGACCAGCGCAGTTGTCAGCCGACCTCCCAAGTCGGCTACCCGAAGTCGGCGTCACGAAGTTGACGCCCAGCTACTCGACGCCCAACTGCTCGGCGTCCTGAGTCGAGGTCGACGTCGGCCCCTCCTTCGTCAACCACCAGGTCAGGTCGACCACCAGGTCAGGTCGACCACCAGCAGGTCGACCAGCAGGCCTGGTCGACCAACCACCAGGTCGACCAGCAGTCCGTCAGCCGACCACCCAAGTCGGCTGCCCCAAGTTGACGTCACCAAGTTGACGTCCTCCGCAGGTCGACCTCCCAGGTCGACCTCCCTGAAGTCGGCGCCACCCTGAAGTCGGCGCCCGTGCAGTGGTTCCCGTGCAGGTCGACCTCCTTGTCAACCAGCTCGCCCACTGCTGCAGGTCGGCTGCTCCATTCGCACCCGACCACGAAGTCGGCTCCGCCCAAGCGAGGACGGGGCCAACACACAACTCCCGTTGACACTCCCCTGCCGCGTTCACGCTTGGGCCCCCAGCCCATACGGCAGTACTCCCCAGAGAATAGCTCGTCGACGTGCACCCAACACACAGCACGTCATCACCGCACCAGCCATGCAAGAGGGCATGGCACCTACTGCTGCACTTCGTCAACTTCGTCGCCCACGTCGGCCAAGCGCACCTGGCCGATGGCGACGGAGCACCGGTTGAAGGCCGGATAGTGCAGCGCCTTCGTCAGAAAGTCGGCCGGCTGCTCAGCGGTCGGGATGTACATCAGCGAGAACTTCCCGCACTTCACCATGTGCTGCAGCCAGGCCTGTCGCCGCTCCATGTGTTTGAGGTTGCCCGTCAACCCCATGCCCTCGGCGACCGTGATGGCCGACTTGTTGTCCACCCGGAGGACGGTCGGCTTCCCAGCATCCAGCTGCTGGAACTCTGCGAGAAGGAAGCGAAGTCGGCGTCCCTCCTTCCCGGCTTCGGTGGCCGCCACGTACTCCGACTCGGTCGACGACAACGTCGCGCACTTGATGCGCTGTCTCGACCAGGAGACCGCGGCCCCTCCGTAGACGAACACGTAGCCTCCCGTGCTCGTCCTGTTCTGCTTGTCACCGGCGTCGTCGGCGTCCACGTAGCCGACCAGCTCCAGCGACTCAGGTCCACCGCCGAACTCCAGGGCGGTGTCACGCGTGTTGGCGAGGTAGGCAAGGCAGCGGTCGACCTCGCGTCAGTGCTGGTCGCTCCTCACCGTGAGGCCGCTCCCTAGCTTGCTGCAGGCAAAGGCGACGTCCGGCCTCGTCGTCGTCGCCGCGAACTGCAGCGAGCCGACCTTCTGCTGGTACTCCTCCTCCTGTCGCTCCTGCGCCTCCTCGTCGTCGAAGGTGAGCTCGGCGTAGGCGCCGACCGAGACCGGCGTCTTCGGAGTCCGCCCGGTCTGTTCTCCCGCTTTCCATCACCCGCCCCATTCTCCCGCTTTCCAGCACCCCGCCCCATTCTCCCGCTTTCCATCACCCCGCCCCATTCTCCCGCTTTCCATCACCCCGCCCCATTCTCCTGCTTTCCATCACCCCGCCCCATTCTCCCGCTTTCAATCACCCCGCCCCATTCTCCCGCTTTCCATCACCCCGCCCCATTCTCCCGCTTTCCATCACCCGCCCCATTCTCCCGCTTTCCATCACCCCGCCCCATTCTCCCGCTTTCCATCACCCCGCCCCATTCTCCCTCTTTCCATCACCCCGCCCCATTCTCCCTCTTTCCATCACCCCGCCCCATTCTCCCCTTTCCATCACCCCGCCCCATTCTCCCGCTTTCCAGCACCCCGCCCCATTCTCCCCGCTTTCCATCACCCCGCCCCATTCTCCCGCTTTCCATCACCCCGCCCCATTCTCCCGCTTTCCATCACCCCGCCCCATTCTCCCTCTTTCCATCACCCCGCCCCATTCTCCCTCTTTCCATCACCCCGCCCCATTCTCCCGCTTTCCATCACCCCGCCCCATTCTCCCGCTTTCCATCACCCCGCCCCATTCTCCCCTTTCCATCACCCCGCCCCATTCTCCCTCTTTCCATCACCCCGCCCCATTCTCCCCCGCTTTCCATCACCCCGCCCCATTCTCCCTCTTTCCATCACCCCGCCCCATTCTCCCTCTTTCCATCACCCCGCCCCATTCTCCCTCTTTCCATCACCCCGCCCCATTCTCCCGCTTTCCATCACCCCGCCCCATTCTCCCGCTTTCCATCACCCTCCCATTCTCCCGCTTTCCAGCACCCCACCCCCCCGCCCCATTCTCCCG